>JARQOD010003637.1:0-62785 GCA_033576555.1 Oophaga sylvatica
ATCCTCTGAACCCTTCCAGCCATCTCAAATTGGGCGAAATGGCGGAAAGAATACACCCTTTCAAAATAACAGCAGGATCAGACAACTCAGGAGCCGCAAAGAAACTCCTCAGAGGGCATCCGCCTTAACTTCTTTGCCAGGAAGAAAAGAAACCCAAAATTAAAACTTGTGAAAAACAAGGCCCACCTGGCCTGCCCTAGGATTTAATCGCTTGGCTGATTCGAGATAAACCAGGATCTTATGGCCGTGAGGACCACCACCCTAGTTTGGCTCCTCCACCAATGTCTCCCCTTTCAAAGGCCCACTTCAGGCCAATAACCCTGATTCCCACGTCATAATTACGTTCAGTGGAGAAATTTTAGAGAGAAAAGGCACAAGGGTTACCTTAAGGTCTCTGGTCCTTTGGGACAAAACGGCACCTGCCCAATTTCAGAGCATCAACCTCCCCTAAACGGGAGAAAACCACAGGGCCGAAACAGGAGCAAAGTGAATCTTGCTTAAGTTCCTGAAACCAGAAACGCCCAAAGGCCAATTCACCCATCAAACCCTTTTTGGTCAAATCAGTCAATGTTTAACAATACCCGGAGAAATTCCAATACATTTACGATAAAAATTGGCAAACCCAAAAATCCTGAAGAGCCTTTAATGAATAGGTTGGCCCCCAATTCACGATGGCCTGAACCTTGACCGGGTCCATTTCAATAACAGCAGACAAAAGAATCCCAGAAATGAGACCTTCTTACGCCAAAAAGAACTTTGATCCCTTCACATACAGCATCCCTCAAAATTGAAACACAGTCCGAAAGTTTCCATAATCCCAGTCATTGGAAAAATCAAGTATCATCCAAATAAACAATCAAAATTTTCCACAAAATCCCAGAAAATTCATTCATGAAGGATTGGAAACAAAAGGGGAAATTAGTGAGCCCAAAGGGCATCACTATACTTTAATGCCCCTCTGGGTATTAAACGCCGTCTTTCCTTCATCCCCATGTAATGGAATAAGGTTATGCGCCCCCAGGGTCAAGCTTGGTAAACCAACTACACCTTTCACTCTAAAACAGGTCAAATCAAGGGTAACGGATATTGATACTTCACATGACTTATCAAGAGACGATAATCAATAAAAACCCCAATGAACCATCCTTTTCGGCCACAAAGAAAAAACCGGCCCCAAAGGTGAAGAGGTGGTCGAAACCCTTCTCCAATGACCCTTGATATAAGATCGCATAGCATCGTGTTTCAGGTACAGACAGGTTAAAAGGCGACCTTTAGGAAATTTACCACTAGGCCTAATTAAAATAGCGCAATCATAGTCCTGTGGGGGGCAAAGAGAATTTACTTTCACAAACACATCCGAAAAACAGTCAAAAAGTCAGGAAACCTGAGACTGGGGAGAGGCAGAAAAAACAGGGATCGATTAACACTTCAGCCCCAACTGGTCACAGAACCCAGTTTTTCCAATCCAAAAAACAGATTATGAGACTTTAACCAAGGGAACCTATACAATAATTCTGAGATTATGCAGACCAAAATTTGCAACCCCGATGATCTGGTTCAACCCCTCATTTCACCTGAGTAAAAACTGGGTTTTATTTCTCCGCCAAAGGTAAAATAAATGCCCATAGGGAATAACTTCCCAGGGGATCATGGAAAACCCACAACTTTGGCAAAGTCAAAACCCAGGTTAATAGCTGCTCCTGAATCAAAAACCTACAAAAATTGGACAGGGAGCAATCAGGGTAACAGTCAACAGAAATTTATCTGAACACACCCAGAAACTGGCGTGCAAAACGCCTTCCCCCGCTTAGGGCAGACGGAAGTACATGGAGGGTCACCACATAAAAATAACCCTTCGTTTCGAAACTCATGACCTGGCCCAGAATCACTCCACACACGCATGGTCAAAACTGGCTCCAAGCAACACTATCTCACGCAACCTCTCGCTCACCAAACATCTTCAATTTGAAACCAATGACATAGAACATTGAGACCAGAGGGAGCAGGAATCCCACCAAACATTCTTTACCTTCTCTGACAGCCCTTCCGAAAAAAAGGGTGCCAAAGCATCATGATTCCATTTGGTCAGGACTCCCACTTTTTTGGGGAAATTTCTGACGTACAACAGCGTCTTCAATACCCGATTAATGCCAACAAGGTTTTTTCCAGCTTGATCATGACATTAGGTTCATCGTACAATAACCCCAAGCCAGAAAAATACATCAATTCATTCAACAAGGTCCCCGGTGTCAAAAAAAGCCCAATCCGAGGTCGCCGCGCGGAAGAGATGATAATTTAACCGCTCTTGCTTCCCTGAGGACTTAGGCTTTACGCAAAAAACAACTTACTTTATTTTTGAAATTCAGAAATTTAGCCCCCCCCAAAAAACAAATCTGGCATGGGAATCCTAGGTTCCACAAAACAACCCAGAAATAGGTAGCAATACCCGAACCTCATGGCAAGCTGATCCAACGGCCAACAACTGTGCAAGCTCCATTGAGAGAGAAAAAAAAATCCCCTCAACCCAGAAAAAAGAGGGAAAAAAAGCCACAAACAGGAAAAAAAACTCTGACAACTCTGAAAACTTTTTTTCTTTCCACACTTTTTTTTTCCCTTTTTAGTACCAATAATTTTCAGTTTGGCCGGTGATCTGTTATGTTTGGTAGTGAGAGAAAAATCAAAAAACGGCAAACACCAAGAGGCTGAAACCTATTAGATTGCGTAACCTGAACTAACCCACAACTAAGGTAGGGGAGCGTTCCACTTGATCCTAGACGCCTCCACAGCCGAAATAATACACCAAAGGCAGAAAGAGGAAAGTATCTGCCCCGGGCAGTTCCCCAAAAAAAAGGAAGCCCCCAAACATGTAATGGCGGTTAACAAAAGAACACGGACACAACAAAAATAAATAGCAAACGCTGGGGGGCCCCAACCCTTCCTGGGGCCTTTTAACAGAAAAAATACAGGAAAGGATTTTACGCAATCCAAAAAAAAACCCCCCAAAAAAACCCCTTCTGATTGCAAAAACCCTGAATCACAAATCCCACCACCTAAATCAGATCTCTGGTTAACAAAAAAAACTAACCACAGCCACTGAAAAAAACAGAAAAAGCAAATGAACAAAACAGTGGCTACAGATAAATGAGAGGAGCTCAGCCCCAGGAGGGGACCCGGTGACCTCCACAAAAGTGCAAGAACTAAGCAAAAAGCAAGCACAAAAATAAAAAAAAGAAAAAACTTATCTGAAAAACAAAGTGCAGCAAGCTCGCAAACTTCCAAATAACCAGAACCACACTTTGAGACAAGAACAATTGATCACCGGCAACCATCTGGGAGGGAACCTCCCTTATATCAGACCAGTCAGGATCCCAGTTGCCATTCCCCCCTGAAGGTTCATACTGTCGTAACCACCAAAGAGGGAGCCTCTGCTCAGAAACCACTCACACATTCATAACAGGACGATCTGGAGACGCCGGGAAACATTTGCGCCCTCAACATCCTTCACGACCCGTTTGGCATGGGTCAGTAAGGGTTTGGGGGTGGCATTTCTTTGGAGGGCCCCAGCCCTCCAGTGCCGCCAAGTAGCCTGACTCCATTAGGTACCGAGATGAGTCCTCAACCCCTTGTGAGCCATATGCTGGGCGGTTTGGGCCCCCTGGTCCTCCTAATGCAGGCAATGCCAGACCTAGGGCTGGGTGTGTCAGAGTTCCTGCAAAAAGGCATTGAAGCATGGACTGGCCGCCCTTCCCCAACCGAATTCATTACCACATCTGGGACTCAGGGCCGCCCATCCCCCCAAAGTCCAAATGCGCCACAACTGTCCAATTTGGTGTTTTCTTTTGTCCAGGTCGGAGGAGACCCCCTCAGGAGAACATTCCCGCCTCGTCGGAGCATCCCATGCATTGTAGGGAGGTCATAAAAGGCACGGGAGGCCACACACACTACGGAAACATTTCCTTGTCTTGAGGGACTTTCACTGAAGTTGGATCGCCTGAATTTTGATTTTCCACTTTGTTTTTGAGTTCATTCCAAACCAACCTCCATGGATTTTTCATTTTGATTATATTGATCATTTTTATGTTTTTGTTGTTCCAACAATTCCCCATGTAATAATAAAGATTTGCAACTTAAATATTTCATTCATGATATCTAGGATGTGGATTTTAGTTTTTTTTTTTTTGGCAGTATATATATATATAAATATATAATAAAAATATATGATATATAGGGGTGTATCATAAGCGAGCGCGGTAATTATTAATTGATGTACTGATGTACTGAATATACAGAGGTGTACTCATTTATGCTGAGCACGGTGTAGGTAAATGAGTACACACCGCATAATTACTAAATGATATGTATCTATACACCGTGCTAAGCTAATGAGTACACCCCCTCTATTCAGATTTATATATATATACACTCCGTCTCACCCCCACTGGGGTGGTCTTTGTTGTCCTTCCTCATTCTCTTGGGTCCTCTACCAGATACCTGGGAGTTTGAGGGTTCTGTGCAGGATCTTGGCTGTTCCCCCGGCATTGCGTTTTTCTGGACAGAGAGCTCAGATGTTTCTCCTGGGATCTGTTGTAGCCATTCTTCCAACTTAGGGGTCCTGCTCCAAGTTCTCCTATCACCACTGGAATCACTGTTGCCTTCACCTTCCACATCTCTCCAGTTCTCCTTTGAGGCCCTGGTATTTCTCCAGCTTCTCATATTCCTTCCTTCTGATGTCGCTGTCACTTGGCACTGCCACATCTATTATCATTGCTGTCTAATAATGGATCTGGATAACCTGATCTGATGAAATGCTACTAATATATAATATATATATATATATAATATACTGCGCTCAACATGAATGAGTACACCTTGTAAAATCAAACAGTATATATATATATATAATGTACTGACTATCCAGGGGTGACTCATTTATGCTTACACTATATACATGTGCTGACTATACAGGGGTGTACTCATTTATGCTGAGCATGGTATATGTAATGTACTGAGTATACAGATTACTGATGTAAGCTGAGCATGTTCATATATAATGTACTGACTATACACGGTGTACTCATTAATGCTGAGAACTGATATCTTGATCCCAAATGGACAGAAGCGAGAGGGATCGCAGGAATCCTCTTTCCTTCTAATTATTCTCCAGACCTGGATCCCCCCAATCTTGACTAATGATGCTGGAATCATCCCCCCCCCCTGCCCTGTTCCCCCCCTGCATCCTGCCCTGTGTCCCGCCCTGCATCCTGCCCTGCATCCCGCCTGCGTCCTGGCCCCTGTGTCCGCCCTGCATCCCGCCCTGTGTCTTGCCCTGTCCCACCCTGCGTCACGCCCAGTATCAGACCCTGAGTCCTGCCTGTGTCCCGCTCTGAATCCTGCCCTAGCTCCCACCCTGCGTCCTGCCCTACGTCCCACCCTACTTCCTGCCCTGTTCCCACCCTGCGTCCTGCCCAGTATCCCCCCGTGTCCCGCCCTGCATCCTGCCCTGGTCCAACCCTACTTCCTGCCCTGTTCCCGCCCAGTATCACGCCCTGAGTCCTGCCCTGTGTCCCACTCTGTGTTCCTCCCAGTGTCCTGCCCTGAGTCCTGCCCTGAATGCCACCTGTGTCCTGCCATGTATCCTGCCCTGCTTCTTACCCTGTGTCTTGCTCTGCATCCCCTCAGTACATGCCCCTATCCTGCCCTTGCCCCCTGTGTCCCCCCCTGCATCCTCCCTCGTCCTTGGTAAACGTCCCACCCTACTTCCTGCCCTTGGGTTCCCCCCCTGCCCTGCCAGTATCCCCCCTGTCCCGCCCTGCGTCCCCCCCACCCCAACCCTACTTCCTCCCCTTGGTTCCCACCTGCGTCCCCTCCCCCAGTATCTTTAACTCCGCCCTTTCCCCCGCCCTGCAATCCCCCCTTTCCCCCTGCATCCCCCAACCTACTTCCTGCCCTTTTCCCGCCCCCATATCACGCCCTGATCCTGCCCTGTGTCCCACCTGTGTTCCTCCCAGTTCCTGCCCGCCCCGCCCTGATCCTCCCTAATCCCCCCGGTCCTGCCATGTATCCTGCCCTGCTTCTACCCTGTGTCTTCCCTGCATCCCGCTCAGTATCATGCCCTGATCCTGCCCTGGTCCCCCCCCTGCGTCCTGTGCTGCGTCCCACCCTACTTCCTGCCCTGCATCTCACCCTGCGTCCTGCCCAGTATCTCGCCCTGGTTCCACCCTGCTCCTGTGCTGCGTCCCACCCTGCGTCCTGCCGCGCCCCACCCTGCATCAGACCCTGAGTCCTGCCCTGCATCCCACCCTGCTCCTGCCAGCGTCCCGCCCTTACGTCCATCACTTCCCCCGACCTCATGTAAGGCGGTTTGATAGATAAACGGACAGACTTCTAGAAAAGACTGCAGGAGATTTTAATGATTTTTTTTTATTACATTTGATTTTAATAGTTATAGAATTGTGTCTGATCCCCCGGCAGAATCCACCTACAGTAAATGCAGTTTTCTATCACAGTCCACGGACCGCCTTAAGGCACAGAACAATATTAGATCATTAAGTGATACATTTGCTGCTGTACAATGTAGCCTGCGACTAATACTTGAAAAGGGCTGTCAGACACCTGCACACGTCCTTCTGAAGTTTTCTAACCCTCTTCCCTCCAGAAGACATCACTTACCAATATCGAAAATTGGAAATGACTTGAAACATTTTAACCACATAACTATTCACGCTGGCAATGAAATCCAGCAAAAAACGTATTGTACTCTATATATGCAAATATAACCAGACTTCCAGCATCTTAATGTCCCAGCGCAGATAAAGATCCACATGCTGGGCTTAGTAAGCCAGGACTGACAGCTCCCCTGTACAACAAAAGTAAATCCCCGGGACCCTGGATTGCTCCAGATCCTCACGGGATATAAACGGATGTATCACCATCATCCTCATAACCGCTAATTCGGGGGGCTTACAGTGCAGCCCCTGGAACGACTCTATTTACAGCTTCTTGTTGCACGCTCCGGTAGAAAAGAGAAAAGTTCTCAACTGGTTCCTCTCCTGTCTGCACAAATAGAAATAATTACCTCTAAAAACATAACAATTTGTCTAGGGAGACCCATTCATATCCTTTAGAGCTCTATTTCCCTAAAGGCACTTGATTCAACTTTAACGATTCAACATTTATGCCTCGACAATTGTGTTTGTGTGTTAGCCCATACACTTATTTATCGCGGTTCGGGTGCAGAAAGTGCTCCAGTGAATCTGTTTGCCTTTCATTTCTGCGATGCCTTCGGTTCCATCATCTGTTGTTTTTAGCTCTGACAATATTTACACAATAAAGATTTTTATGCATCAATAGAACTCCCCCTTAATTGCTTCCCCATTTGCACATTACTGGGACGACTGTTCGACGTTCGAGCTTTCACTTTCTTGATGTGCTCCAATCTTGTCTAATAGTAAGAGGAACGGAAGGACGAGCGTGCTGGAATGTAATGGGGACACCTGATAACCAGTTACAGAACGCAATCCGCAGAGTGCCCCAATAGCATGACTCGGATGGCTGAGAGGACGTTCTGCTGTGAAGCCTTTACAATGTCTTCCAATGGAGGTTTATCTATAAAAGTGATAGTTTTTGTTTTTGGAACAAAATTTTAGGCTTTTTACAATTTATTTCTAGGTTAACGGATCTTGTCATGGCCAATTTAGATGATTTTATCCATCTTCCAAGAGCAATAATGGAATATACAAAGCCACGGGCTTGGATTTGCAAGACATTTGCAAAATATATAGAATATGTTTTTTCTCTTTTCGGAAGGTTTCTTCAATTATAATCTGCATTAAATAAAATCCCACTGGCCCTCTGGGCTATTCACAGATACTTTTCAGAGGTCTCATTATCATTACAGCAGGATTGATGTGACAGTATGTACAATTTATAGAAGTCTCCGCTCCATAACGATTTTCTGACTTTGATATGTGTATTTAAATTCCCCCTGTAATACCGCAGAATTTCCCTTTCTTTCCAGCTTATTTCCAGTCCGGGCCTGGACTGTGATGGTTACATGCTCATTTCTGCTGCCCACATCTGGGTTGCTCCTATTACTTTCCCCTTCATGCCCTGCACTTTTTCCCTTGCAGTCCCCCCGATACTTCTCTGATCGCTGCTGCCAGTCACAGACCTGAGTCTCTTCACAGATGCTTCAGTATCTACACAGACTGAACAGCAAAGTAGAGATCGATGGCTCCCTGCTCCAACCATTGTGCTCTGCTGTATTTGTTCCTGGTCACAGATACAGTAGAGTCGGGACATTCCCCTTACGTTTCGGGACAGTAGGACAGCGCCACAAATTTTCGGTTGGATATATGGAGTCTTATGACCCCAGAGAAAACTTTAGACCAGTTCCCTCCACCTGTACCTGGGATCGGGCGCACCCTTGCATTTGTCAGCTGTTCCTATCAGATTATGCTGCAGGAAGTCATGCAGGATGAAAATAAAGAGCTTTCTCAGGACGCAGCTGTGTTATGTGAATACAGCAGTAATACAGAGGTGCTCCATGATGACACTGCACCACGGTAAAAGTGACACAGCCGTCACATATGAATGAGCAGCGCATTGTGTGAATAGTATGGTGCATTGCTCTATCTGCAGCATCATGTGGCATCTGTCACATCTGTTATCCGTCTGTAACATGGCTCCTTTCCACTCCTACATGTTTAGGCCAGCAACCGCCTGGCAGCTTTATTACATTCCTGCGGTCATTTCATGTTCTCCTGCAGCATAAAGTCCTGCTGAACCGCACTGTGCACTCTGAACAGCGCTGTGCCTATGAATGATGCAAGCAATAGTGCCATGTGCTATAAGGAGGTGGCACCGACAACATCTACCCATCCAAATTAAACAGTTTACATTGCTGTGACTGCACATGCTGCAACGAGGCGAGGAGTGACGCTACTTCTGATGTACAGGCAGTGGCACAAGCACAACAGATCCACAATAGGAGACTACCAATAGGAGTCCACCAATAAGAACTACCAATAGGAGTCCACCATAGGAGTCCACCAATAGGAGACTATCAATAGGAGTCCACCTGTAGGAGTCCACCAACAGATCCACCATAGGAGTCCACCATAGGAGTCCACCAGTAGGAGACTACCAATAGCAGTCCATCAATAGGAGTCTAACACAAGAGATCCACCAATAGAACTCCAATAGGAGTCCACCAATAGGAGTCCACCATAGGAGTCTACTAATAGGAGTCCCCAGTAGGAGACTACCAAAGAGACATCAATAGGAGTCTACCAATAGGAGTCCACCAATAGGAGTCTACTAATAGGAGTCACAAGTAGGATCCACCAATAGGAGTCCACTAATAGGAGTCCACAATAGGAGTCCACTAATAGGAGTCCACCAGTAGGAGTCTGCTAAAAGGAGCTACTAATAGAGTTTCATCAATAGGAGTGAGTCCACCAGTAGGATCCACCAATAGGTAAATGCAGCAAATACTTGAGTGAAGGGTTGTTGGACTCATTAGATTCAAAACTGACAAAAGCCACCCGCAGTAAGCGTTGACCCACACTCTGACTGCTTTCTATGGATTCATCAGTGTTGGACTTGCTAATAATTGATTGCTGTG
Organism: Oophaga sylvatica; assembly: GCA_033576555.1. NCBI lineage: Eukaryota > Metazoa > Chordata > Amphibia > Anura > Dendrobatidae > Oophaga > Oophaga sylvatica. The sequence goes on from JARQOD010003637.1 coordinate 9,626, forward strand.
TTTGCATCAACTTCATTGCCTCTTAATTTACTGCGTCTTTGATGTCACAAGACTGTTCATTACTATGAGTAGAGATATCTCGGGTGCATTTATGTCACTTGTACATCGTCTGCATAATTGATGATGTAATTGTCTCTCCACAAGTTCATTGTGTTGGAGCTTCCGTCGGAGGAGATGAAAGCTCGGTATTGGGTGATAGGAGTCTGTGGAGGTATTAGAACGGCTGAAGTGTTTCCTGCTCTAAATGTCTTCAGTTTCCTTTCAGCAGACGTGTGCAGTAATTTCCCAGTGTTCCTAAATGTCTGGCTTATGCCTCAAAGGACTAATCATCCACCAGCAAGAAGACTTCCGGAAGTCCGCAGAGGAGCATTTCTGAGCTGTGTAATTTATATGGGAGCGATACGACCGCTGGGGCTGTAAAGATGAAGCTTCCTTATCACTGAGCTTATCAAACAACTGGAAAATCCACCACTGATGGCGAGATCCCAACGTCTGAAATCTCTACAAAGGCTTCATGCTTGTATTCCTGGCATCGGAATAACCGTCTGCCAGCGAGCGGCTCATCATCTGCACCATGATTGGTTTAGGCGGCTTTTCAAAGCAAATGTACAGTAGATTCCTGCAAACGAAGTCATCAACACATCAACGCAGAGCATTGACAAGTGCTGTCCTACTGGGGCACCTGACCAGAGGCCTAGCAATGGGTTTTGGTTCAAAGGGATCAACACTTCTGAGTGGCCCCTAACCAGGTAACCTTGATTACTACTATGGTGGTGACACATCCTAAAAGTGGATGTAGGAGAACCTCAGCAGATGACCACGCTATTACTAGAACCAGGTCTCTATACATAGACCAACACTGATATCACCGCCATATAGTGACCGTATAGTGATTAATACCAACCCTGCACAACATATAAGAGATCACAGTACAGTTATAGATGCTGTCTTACAGAGGACGTTCTTTCTGGTGGAGTCATTCACTTTTCATGTTTTTTCCATCTGGCCCAGACCAAATGACAACTTCTTCCAGCCAGGACTCGTCTGCAGAGATTACAGCACAGACACATCTGACTTCTCACATTTCCTGCACCGTTACCATCTATCCCCAACCTGCACAACTCCTCATCCTGCTGATACCCCAATACTGAGCCGCTGCCGTATGTGACCCTATTACTACACCTGATACCCTAATACTGAGCCACTGCTGCCGTATGTGACCCTATTACTGAACCTCATACCCTAATACTGAGCCACTGCTGCCGTATGTGACCCTATTACTGCACCTCATACCACAATACTGAGCCACTGCCATATATGACCCTGTTACTGCACCTCATACCCCAATACTGAGCCACTGCTGCCGTATGTGTCCCTATTACTACACCTATACCCAATACTGAGCCACTGCTGCCTATTGTCCCTATACTACACCTATACCCCAATACTGAGCCACTGCTGCCGTATGTGTCCCTATTACTGCACCTCATACCACAATACTGAGCCTCTGCTGCCGTATGTGACCCTATTACTGCACCTCATACCACAATACTGAGCCACTACCATATGTGACCCTGTTACTGCACCTCATACCCCAATACTGAGCCACTGCCGCTGTATGTGTCCCTATTACTGCACCTGATACCCCAATACTGAGCCTCTGCTGCCGTATGTGTCCCTATTACTGCCCTATACCCCAATACTGAGCACTGCTGCCGTATGTGTCCCTATTACTGCTCCTGATACCCCAATACTGAGCCGCTGACGTATGTGACCCTATTACTGCACCTCATACCCTAATACTGAGCCGCTGCCGTATGTGTCACTATTACTACACCTGATACCCCAATACTGAGCCACTGCCATATATGACCCTGTTACTGCACCTCATACCCAATACTGAGCCACTGCTGCCGTATGTGTCCCTACTACTACACTTGATACCCCAATACTGAGCCACTGCTGCCGTATGTGTCACTATTACTACACCTGATACTCCAATACTGAGCCTCTGCTGCCGTATGTGTCCCTATTACTACACCTGATACCCCAATACTGAGCCACTGCTGCCGTATGTGTCCCTATTACTGCACCTCATACCACAATACTGAGCCACTGCTGCCGTATGTGACCCTATTACTGCACCTCATACCACAATACTGAGCACTACCATATGTGACCCTGTTACTGCACCTCATACCCCAATACTGAGCCACTGCCGCTGTATGTGTCCCTATTACTGCACCTGATACCCCAATACTGAGCCTCTGCTGCCGTATGTGTCCCTATTACTGCACCTTATACCCCAATACTGAGCCACTGCTGCCGTATGTGTCCCTATTACTGCTCCTGATACCCCAATACTGAGCCGCTGACGTATGTGACCCTATTACTGCACCTCATACCCTAATACTGAGCTGCTGCCGTATGTGTCACTATTACTACACCTGATACCCCAATACTGAGCCGCTGCTGCCGTATGTGTCCATATTACTGCACCCGATACCCCAATACTGAGCCGCTGCTGCCGTATGTGTCCTGTAAGGCGGCGGTGTTCACACCGTGCAGTAACTGAGGCAGTGACCCAAGCAAGTCCAAATAAACAGCTTTTATTCAGCAACTCACGGGTAAAACAGAAAAGTCCTCCGGTAGCAGCCGGGATAACATCAGTCCATAAACAATGGTTGCCGGGGACAACGGCCGCGCCGGGCCGAACAGAGCCTGACAGGTGCAGAGCCGTCCCAGGCGTGGGTTCAGCTACACACATCCTGTGGAGCTTTCCTGCTATGCTCCTAGCAGGGTCCAAACATAGAACAACACTAATCCTTAGTGCAGGAGTTTTAAAGACCTGTGGCAAAAGCCACTGGAAAACCCGGGTTGGAGGGAGGAGGCCGCCCCACTGCCTCCTGTGACCTCCTCCAAGAAATGAAGGCCCTGCCGGATTTTACTTAATCTGCCTTAGCCAGGTAGTCTGACTAGGTCATTGCTCACCTTCATTCCTGCATTGCAGCCGCAGCTGTGTGTGTGACTGCAATGCACTCCAATGGCTTTAATAGGTCTCTGTACACATTCTGGGGGAAATATAACGTCCCTCGTAAACGATCCCGGTCACTGCCTCACATATCCCCCCCCTCTGTTCAAACTTCGGGGGTTGAACATTTGCCACCATACAGGGTGCCCGGGACAGGGCATCCGCGTTTGCTTGCAACTTCCCAGGGCATGTTCTACAGAGAAACTGAAATTTTGCAGTGACAGGAACCACCTGGTGACTCGCGCATTCCTCTCCTTGGCATTCCTCATCCATACCAAGGGTGAGTGGTCCGTCACCAAGCGGAACTGACGCCCGAGTAAATAATAACGTAGTGATTCCAAGGCCCACTTAATAGCAAACACTCCTTCTCTACCACGCTATAGTTTTTCTCTGCCGGGACAAGTTTTCTACTCAAGTAGGTGACCGGGTGCTCTTCACCATTCACTTTTTGTGACAACACCGCCCCTAGGCCTACCTCCGAGGCATCTGTCTGTACAATGAAGGTTTCATTGAAGTTGGGGCTGATGAGGACCGGCTGTCCACACAGGGCCAACTTCATGGACTGAAAGGCTTCTTCTGCCTGAGGGTTCCACCGAACCATTACCGTTTTTTTTCCTTTCAAGAGATCGGTCAGGGCCGCCGTTCGCCCGGCAAAATTAGGTATAAACCGGTGGTAATACCCAAGGATGCCAAGGAACGCCCTCACCTGTTTTGTACTCGATGGTTTAGGCCAGTTTTTTATGGCCTCAACTTTATTGATTTGGGGCTTGATAGCTCCTCGGCCTATCACATACCCCAAATATCGAGCTTTCTCCAGCCCTATCGCACATTTTTTTGGGTTTGCCGTTAACCCCGCGGCTCTGAGAGAATCCAGCACCGCTTGTAGTGTGTTAGGTGCGTTTGCCAGTCGGTGCTAAATATGATGATATCATCTAGATACGCGGACGCGTATTCCTGATGAGGCTTGAGCACTATGTCCATCAATCTCTGAAATGTAGCCGGGGCCCCATGTAACCCAAAAGGTAAGACCACATAGTGAAATAGACCCTCCGGAGTTACGAAGGCGGTCTTTTCCTTCGCCGAATCTGTGAGAGGTACCTGCCAGTAACCCTTGGTGAGATCGAGCGTGGTAAAGTACTGGGCCTGCCCCAGTCTCTCAATCAGCTCGTCCACCCGGGGCATTGGATAAAGGTTGAACTTTGACACTTCATTCAATTTCCGGAAATCATTACAGAAGCGTAATGATCCGTCTGGTTTTGGAATCAGTACAATGGGGCTAGCCCACTCCACTCCGTGATTCCTCTATGACGCCTAACTGAAGCATTTGTTTTACCTCAGCCGTGATGGCTTGCCTCCGGGCTTCGGGCACCCGGTACGGTCTTATTCGCACCCTTACCCCAGGTTCGGTGACAATGTCATGTTGGATAACCGTAGTCCTACCTGGTAGCTCTGAGAACACGTCGGTATTGTTTTGCACCAGGGAGCGAGCCTCCCGTCGCTGCTGTTTAGTGAGGGCATCACTTATCCTGACCTCCCCCTTGGATGCTTCCCTGGTTGAAGGTAGAGAACTCTCTGGTGATATGCCCGGGGTGATGTCTGTAACTAAACACTCTCGATCTTTCCAAGGCTTTAGCAGGTTTACATGGTAAATCTGCTCAGGTTTCCTCCTTCCGGGCTGATACACCCGGTAATTTACCTCCCCCACCTTTTCTCGAATCTCATATGGCCCTTGCCACTTGGCCATGAGCTTACTCTCGGCTGTGGGTACCAGTACTAATACCCGATCGCCCTTGTTAAAAGACCTGACTCTGGCTCTTTTATTATAGGTGCGCCTCTGGGTTGCCTGGGCATCTAACAGATGTTCTTTCACGATGGGCATGACCGCCGCGATCCGGTCCTGCATACTAGCCACGTGTTCAATTATACTCTTATGTGGAGTCGGCTCTTGTTCCCATGTCTCTTTGGCTACGTCCAACAGACCCCTAGGGTGTCTGCCATACAATAACTCAAAGGGAGAGAACCCTGTGGAAGCCTGGGGTACCTCACGGACAGCGAACATCAAATAGGGTAGCAACATGTCCCAATCCCTTCCATCCTTAGAAACCACCTTTTTTAACATGGACTTGAGGGTTCTATTGAACCGTTCTACTAACCCGTCGGTTTGAGGGTGGTACACCGAGGTGCGCAATTGTTTAATTTTTAGCAGTTTGCACAGTTCTCTTGTCACCTTGGACATAAAGGGGGTCCCCTGATCCGTCAGGATCTCCTTAGGTAGTCCCAGGCGACAGAACATGGCAAACAGTTCTCGGGCAATAAGTTTTGCTGAGGTGTGGCGTATTGGTATAGCCTCCGGGTACCGGGTGGCATAGTCGACGACCACCAGTATGTGTTGGTGGCCACGGGCGGATTTTACAATGGGCCCTACCAAATCCATTGCAATCCGTTCAAAAGGTACCTCTATTACTGGCAGGGGTACCAATGGACTACGGAAACTTGCAGTGGGTGAGGTCAACTGACATTCGGGGCAGGATTCGCAGTACATTTTGACCTCCGCGTAAACTCCAGGCCAAAAGAACCGCTGCAAGATACGTTCTAGAGTTTTTTTTTCCCCTAAGTGGCCACCCAGCAAGTGTGAGCGTGCCAAATCTAGAATCACCCGACGATATGACTGAGGTGCTACCAACTGTTCCACAACCTCATCCCTGATTTTATCTATCCTATAAAGCAACTCACCACTGACTACCATGCGTGGAAATACCGTATCTGCATTGGGCTGTTGGGCTACTCCGTTTACCTCTAGCACCCTTTCCCGCGCCTGAGTCAGGGTGGGATCTTGTAGCTGAGCTGTCCCAAACGTGGCCCTGGACACTTCCAGCTCGGGAATCGATGCGGTCTCCTCCACCTCTCCTGCCAGCACCTCTAAGGGAAACCTATCGGGGTCACACTCTATCCCTATGTGGGACACCCCTACGGCAGATTCGTCGGGTACAGCATCTGTAATACATTTTACCAGGGGAGAATGGATTTTGTTTTTCCACAGAGTCCAGAACAGGGGCAAGTCTCTTCCCAACACAGACCCATAGGGAAGATTTTTTACCACTCCCACCACATGTTTTATGTCTCCACATGCCGTGGACAAAACTACCTCCGTAGTTGGATACTCTCGGATGTCCCCATGGATACATACAACCCCGACCTGCCGTCCGCTGGGGTTGTCTCCTGCCACCAGTGACCCATGTACCAGAGTCACGAGGCTCCCTGAGTCCAGGAGAGCCTCCGTAGGGTACCCATTAACCAGTACCTGTCATATTTGGAGTTCACTGTCCTGGGGGTCGAGGATTGCTGTGCAGACGGTCTGGGCATACATTGAGACCCGGCGGCTATATCCGCAGTCCATGGGTTCCATAGTCAGGGACAATTAGCCATCACATGTCCCGGCCCCTGACACTGCCAGCACCTAAGGGTGGAGGTACTGTTAGGTCTTATGACCGTTTGGGAGGGACCCGGTCTCCTGCCACTCTCACTCCGGGGTTCCCCTTCAGCACGGGTACGGTGCTGACTTTCCCCAGCAGAGGAACGCGACCCCTTTCCCGATTCCTGGGTTGGCAGGGATCGGCGTGACAGCCGAGAGGGGGCGGAGTCTCGAATAAAGTCTTGAGTGGCCGAGTAGCGCTCGATCAAACTGACTACCTGGTCGAGTGTGCCGGGGTCGCCTTGCCCCACCCAACGTTGGATAGCAGCCGGCAGAGTTCTTACCAGCCGGTCAACCACCACCCTCTCCACCATCTGGGCTGGAGACAAAGTCTCTGGCTGGAGCCACTTCTTTACCAGCTGCAGGAGGTCATAAACCTGAGACCGCACGGGTCGTGTCTCCACATAGGCCCATGAAAATACACGCTGAGCCCTCACGTATGTATTAACCCCCAGTCGGGCAAGGATCTCACCTTTGAGCCTCTGGTAGTCCTGGGCGTCCTCCCGACTGAGATCGAAGTAGGCCTTTTGTGCATCGCTGACCAGAAACGGAGCTACTACTTCTGCCCACTGGCCGGCGGGTAGGTTTTCCCGCTCTGCTGTGCGCTCATAAACTGTCAGGAAAGCTTCCACGTCGTCCTCCGGTCCCATCTTCCTCAATGCTGAGCGAACCCTGTCTCGGGCCTCGCGACGTTCAGGGGCTGGTGCCGTCGAGGTCTCCCGCAGTGCAGAAATCTGTTGCAGCAACAGTTCATTTGTTTTTTGCTGCTGCTGGTACAATAGCTGCTGTTGCTCATTGTGCTGTTGCTCCCGCTCCTGCTGTTGCCGCTGGAGACTCAGGTACTGCTCCTGCTGTTGTCGCTGAGACTGCAGCTGCTGCTGTTGTGTAATTACCAGCTGCTTTACCAACTCCTCCATTTTGTCCACGGGGTGAGGCTGAAAAGTGGCCGGCCGGATTGGGGTCATGAAGCTGCCGGTGGGGGTATACCTCAGTCACAATGCCCGCATTCTCCAACCAACTGTAAGGCGGCGGTGTTCACACCGTGCAGTAACTGAGGCAGTGACCCAAGCAAGTCCAAATTAAACAGCTTTTATTCAGCAACTCACGGGTTAAACAGAAAAGTCCTCCGGTACGCAGCCGGGGTAACATCAGTCCATAAACAATGGTTGCCGGGGACAACGGCCGCGCCGGGCCGAACAGAGCCTGACAGGTGCAGAGCCGTCCCAGGCTGGGTTCAGCTACACACAATCCTGTGGAGCTTTCCTGCTATGCTCCTAGCAGGGTCCAAACATAGAACAACACTAATCCTTAGTGCAGGAGTTTTAAAGACCTGTGGCAAAAGCCACTGGAAAACCCGGGTTGGAGGGAGGAGGCCGCCCCACTGCCTCCTGTGACCTCCTCCAAGAAATGAAGGCCCTGCCGGATTTTACTTAATCTGCCTTAGCCAGGTAGTCTGACTAGGTCATTGCTCACCTTCATTCCTGCATTGCAGCCGCAGCTGTGTGTGTGACTGCAATGCACTCCAATGGCTTTAATAGGTCTCTGTACACATTCTGGGGGAAATATAACGTCCCTCGTAAACGATCCCGGTCACTGCCTCACAGTCCCTATTACTACACCTGATACTCCAATACTGAGCCTCTGCCGTATGTGTCCCTAATACTACACCTGATACCCCAATACTGAGCCTCTGCCATATGTGTCCCTATTACTCCACCTGATACTCCAATACTGAGCCGCTGCTGCCGTATGTGTCCATATTACTACACCTGATACCCCAATACTGAGCCACTGTTGCCGTATGTGACCCTATTACTGCACCTCATTCCCCAATACTGAGCCACTGCTGCCGTATGTGTCCCTATTACTGCTCCTGGTACCCCAATACTGAGCCGCTGCTGTATGTGACCCTATTACTACACCTGATACCCCAATACTGAGCCGCTGCTGCCGTATGTGTCCCTATTACTGCACCTGATACCCCAATACTGAGCCGCTGCTGCCGTATGTGACCCTATTACTACACCTGATACCCCAATACTGAGCCACTGCTGCCGTATGTGACCCTATTACTGCACCTCAAACCCCAATACTGAGTCCTGCTGCCTTATGTGACCCTATTACTGCACCTGATACCCAATACTGAGCCGCTGCTGCCGTATGTGTCCCTATTACTGCACCTGATACCCCAATACTGAGCCGCTGCTGCCGTATGTGACCCTATTACTACACCTGATACCCCAATACTGAGCCACTGCTGCCGTATGTGACCCTATTACTGCACCTCAAACCCCAATACTGAGTCACTGCTGCCTTATGTGACCCTATTACTGCACCTGATACCCAAATACTGAGCCGCTGCTGCCGTATGTGTCCCTATTACTGCACCTGATACCCCAATACTGAGCCTCTGCCGTATGTGACCCTATTACAGCACCTGGTACTCCAATGGTACTCCAATAATGAGCCACTGCCTTATGTGCCACTATTACTGCACCTGATGTGTGGTTCTGTGTGCCCACTAATATTCCTCATACTGAAACCCTAGATCCCCCCTTCATTGCACTCATAAAGTATGATGTCTACAAAAGTGCCCACAAACACTAAGAGACCCCTACAGTGAATTCCTCCACATTACCCTCCTCGAGTGGCACTGCCTCAGCAAAGCAAAAACAGGATATGCTGAAGCTAAATTGTCTAGGAGACAAACCGCTCTCCACGACAGAGTAATTGAAAGGCACAACAGACTAGACAAATTTGTGGTTCTTGCTGCTGAACCTACAACCAGGCACTGTCATGTGTGATATTGCCCGTAACCTGGTGGCAGCTGTGAAGCTTGGCAATCTCACACACTTACCATGCTTGGTACATATGCTCAACTTGGTAGTTCCGCGGTTTCTGAAAACCTACCCAGATTTGCCAGAGCTTCTGGTCAAGTTACGCCGAGTCAGCACCCATTGCCACAAGTCAGCTACCGCTGCTCCAGCAGCACATGCAGGTGCCAGCTCACCGACTGGTGTACAACATGATCACGTGCTGAAACTCCACACTGCACATGCTGGCAAGGCTTTGTGAGCAGCACGGGCCAGTTGTGGAATATCAGCTACAACATGCCTGTCAGTATTCTGGTCGGCCATCGCACATAACAACTGAAGAGTCGGCAGGGGTGTCTGACATTTGTGAGGTTCTCCAGGACTTTGAGGTCTCCATAAAACTGATGAGCAGCGATTACGCTGTAATCAGCTCAATGATCCTCCTTCTATGCCTACTTAAACAGTCACTGCTAAAAGTTAAATATAAAGGTTTGCATGCGGACCAGGTAGAGAAGGAGGAAGACATGAGACAGGGAGATAATAACCAGCCCAGCCTCATCTCATCTACCCAGTGTGGATTGGGTAACAATGAGAAGGTGGAGACTGAGGAGGAGGAGGAGGAACAGGAGTTTGCTGCTAAAGCAACAGAGGCTAGTACCCACACAAACTTTGTCCCGTCTCTCCTACATAGATGGTCTGAGGAGGAGGAGCTGGAGAACTGTCATCATGGTGGAGACAGGGAAGTGTTGGCTGTTGTGACCTTGGCACATATGGATGACTTTATGTACTGCTGCCTTCCACATGACCCTTGCCAAACGTGCCTGGCTTGGCTGCACCCCGAAAAATAAAGTGCAAAAAATCCATTGGTCTCACATAAGGGGTGTTCACACTGGTGCGCATTGAGAGTGTACTGGCCAGCCCGCCTAGTCGAATAGTAGGGGCGTAATTAATAGGCTGTGAACTGGACTCTGTGCAGTATCCTTGTGTGAACGACACCCTATGCGGGCCTCTATTGTGCAATTGTATACTGAGCAGTCACCCCCTCCTTTAATGGGTATGTGGAGAGTGGCTGTTTAATCTGGTATTTTGCACCTGTGCTGCTAACATCTTGCTTTATGGGCTGGCTGCACCCTGTAGTGCATTTGTTCTGAGATCTGGGCAGGTGAGTTTTGTTGCTATACTAATAGATCACAGACCGATCATGAGTCAACAGTGTGGTGCAGCAGCAAAAAAGGCAAATACAATTCTGGGATGTATTAACAGAAGCATACAGTCTAGATCACGTGAGGTCATTATTGCCCTCTACTCCTCTTTGGTCAGAGCTCATCTGGAATACTGTGTCCAGTTTTGGGCACCACATTTTAAAAAAGACATCAACAAACTGGAGCAAGTTCAGAGAAGAGCCACCAGAATGGTGACCGGTCTGCAAACCATGTCCTATGAGGAACGGTTACAGGATTTGGGAATGTTTAGCTTGCAAAAAAGAAGACTGAGAGGAGACTTAATAGCTGTCTACAAATATCTCAAGGGCTGTCACATTGTAGAAGGATCATCTTTATTCTCATTTGCCAAGGAAAGACTAGAAGCAATGGGATGAAACTGAATGGGAGGAGACACAGATTAGATATTAGAAAAAACTTTTTGACAGGGTGATCAATGAGTGGAACAGGCGCCATGAGAGGTGGTGAGTTTCTCATTCAATGGAAGTCTTCAAACAGAGGCTGGACAGACATCTGTCTGGGATGATTTAGTGAATCCTGCTTTGAGCAGGGGGTTGGACCAGATGACCCAGGAGGTCCCTTCCAACTCTACTATTCTATGATTCTATGATCATTCCAGTCACCTGGCAAAAAAGAAACTATAGCAAAAAATGTCCAGATTTATGTGGAAAAATATAGGAAAGATGTGTATCTTCGTACCGTGTTAGCCAGTAGATAGAAAAATATTTAGACTTGAGAGTCCTCAGTGGTTGATACCTTTTAATGGCTAACTGAAAAGATGGTAACAAATTGCAAGCTTTCGAGACTACTCAGGTCTCTTCATCAGGCATAGACTAATACAACATCTGAAGAATCACATATTTATACACAAGAGGACACAGGAATAATGCAATAGGTAAGACATGTGACGTGAAGCAGAACTGTCATTATGGCCCAGGGATGAACATAAATATGACTAGTTCATAGATAAGGAGTGAAAGTTTTATTACCCTCTGATTGGGGTCTGGTATTGTGTTGTGATGACCCTAAAAGGTCAGAAAAATAAGAAGCCCAGAGTAAAACACACCCTATTTAAGACCAAACGAAAAGATGGCGTGGGATTACCAACCTTACAGGATATTACTTAACCAATCTAATAAACCAGACACAAAAATGGTTTCTGCAATCATGGAAATCAGGCTGGATAGAAATAGTGACGTACCTCAACAACAACCTCCCTTTCACATCTGTCATTCAGGCGCATATTCTTGACATAAAACTTAAATTATCAAGCTTCCATGCATTAAAGCCTCAGTTTATGGGTGGAAAATATTGGAACTTACATGTAAGGATAAAGTATCTACAATTAATTTACCAAACATATTCTTAGAAATTGCCATTCCGAAAATGTTCATATAGCAATGGGCAACATCTGGAATATGTATCAGACACCCTACAAGACCCTACCTCTGGGCAATTACAAACCTTTATCTCTCTCAAAAGTGACTTCAACATCCCTGATTCAGATCTATATAAATATAAGAAATAGAGGGATACATAAATACAAAACTAAGATTATTATTATTTATTATTATAGTGCGATTTATTCCATGGCGCTTTACATGTGAGGAGGGGTGTACATAATAAAAACAAGTACAATATTCTTAAACACTACAAGTCACGACTGGTCTAGGAGGAGAGAGGATCCTGCCCGCGAGGGCTCACAGTCTACAAGGGATGGGTGAGGATACAGTAGTTGAGGGTAGAGCTGGTCGTGCAGCGGTTTGGTGGATGAGTGGTTACTGCAGGTTGTAGGCTTGTCGGAAGAGGTGGGTCTTTGGGTTGTTTTTGAAGGTTTCCATGGTAGGCAAGAGTCTGATATGTTGTGGTAGAGAGTACCAGAGTAGGGGGGATGCGCGGGAGAAATCTTGTATGCGGTTGTGGGAAGAGGAGATAAGAGGGGAGGAGAGGAGGAGATCTTGTGAGGATCGGAGGTTGTGTGCAGGTAGGTACCGGGAGACGAGGTCACAGATGTATGGAGGACACAGGTTGCGGATGGCTTTGTATGTCATGGTTAGGGTTTTGAACTGGAGTGTTTGGGTAATGGGGAGCCAGTGCAGGGATTTACAGAGGGGAGAGGCCAGAGAATAGCGGAGGGACAGGTGGATTAGTTGGGCTGCAGAGTTTAGAATAGATTGGAGGGGTGCAAGAGTGTTAGAGGGGAGGCCACAGAGCAGGAAGTTGCAGTAGTCAAGGCGGGAGATGATGAGGGCATGGACTAGGGTTTTTGCAGATTCTTGGTTGAGGAATGTACGGATCCGGGAAATATTTTGGAGTTGATGTAAGCAGGAAGTGGAAAGGGTTGGATATGTGGTTTGAAGGAGAGATCAGTGTCAAGGATAACCCCGAGGCAGCAAGCTTGTGGGACTGGGGAGAGTGAGCAGTCATTTACTTTAACGGATAGGTCTGTTGGGCGAGTCGAGTGAGATGGGGGAAAGATGATGAATTCTGTTTTGCTCATATTAAGTTTTAGAAATCTAGGTGAGAAGAAGGATGAAATAGCGGACAGACATTGAGGGATTCTGGTTAGTAGGGAGGTGATAACTGGTCCAGATATGTATATCTGTGTGTCATCAGCACAGAGATGTTACTGAAAGCCATGACATTCTATGTGCTGTCCGAGGCCGAAGGTGTAAATGGAGAAGAGTAACATGTGATGAAACGGCACACTGTCCGCCACACGGTAGCCCGGGGTATCACGACTTGTGATCCCTCTGTGCCGCAAATGTGATGAAAACGCGCACACACACGACGGCTGCTGCCGTCCGACCCAGTAAACTGCAGGGATTTATAATTATCCCACTTCCACTTAGGAACTTGCAGCTCTCTGGCGCCCCCCTTACCCTCAGATCAGTCAGGGAACTGCACCTAGGATAATTAGTCGCCAGACGGGTCACTTGGATGTGTGCTGGCTATTGGGCACGCTGCAGTGAGGGAATTATAATTATTCCGGGCCGCAGCCAGGCAATACGCTTATAAAACTCGCTCCGTCACTGCCAACGCCACCCCATAAGTCAACACTTTACACCCCTTCTTTTAAGCTGCCACCAGCTACGATTTACTTGGATCAATTTATCAAGAGGGTCCGTAGCAACCCCAAAACAGTAGCGTAGTACTTCAGGCACGTGCAAATTAGTTTATAGAGCAGGAGAAACAAACTAATAATTTTATAGGTTTATTCCTTAAAAAAACAGGCAGTGCTTATAGTTTAACAAAAAGGTAACAAGATGAGACAATATCGTTATGTACAAGGCAATTAGAAATAAAAATAGGATTAAAAGTGGAAAAACTCACATGGTAGTTACAGGCAAGACTGGCTGGGGGAGGAGCCACACGTCATAGTTCATTTGCAGATCTCTTAGTCAGGACATCACAGCATGGACTGCACAAGGGGGGCTTAACTGCAAGACTTATACCTGTGGGCTGCTGACCTCACAAAAGGGGATGGTTTTTCTGGCCACCTCCCCAGGCTGAAAGCTATGGTTTGAGCTCTGCAATATCATAAGGTCCATAACTCAGCGGGGAACTCTAGCAGAATAATGGCAGACCTATCAATGATCTTACTTTGAAATAACTGTTCAAATGAACCCAAACTTGGGTGAAATAGCTCATGGGGCACCCGAGAATTCCATTTCTCGGGTTCTGTTGGAGTTACGGGTTCACCAGTACCACGGGAACGATGCCCGTCGGCGCATGGTTCAACACAGTGACTTTCGTGTTTCTGACGCAACTTCCCACCGTGTTATAAGCAAAAAGAATGAATCCTCATAATGGCTGACATGGAGGGACAGCACATGTGAAGACAATGGAGACCCCCTACGGTGAGGCGGGAAAACTCCAGTACTGGTAGCTTCAGATTACACTGAGCCTCAATGGGAGGGGGGAAGGGAAGCGCAGCTATGCACAGGCTGCTAAATGTAGTAGATGTCATCACACCTCCCCCCTTAGAGGGCGCTACGGAGGCATGACCTCTCAGTAATCCCCATGCGCACCTCAGCGGGTTCGCCACGTCATGACAACCCATCAGCATTCCCATGATCGCTGTCTTTCTTGTGTTGTACGGCAAAATCATACTGCTGTAGGGCAAGGCTCCAGCGTAGCAACCTACCATTGGTTCCGGACACTGTGTGCAGCCAGCTCAGAGGGTTGTGGTCGGTGACCACCTTGAAAGTGCGCCCGTACAGGTTGGGCTGCAAACATTGCAGTGCCCAGACCATGGCCAGGCACTCCTTCTCGATGGTGGAGTATGCCACTTCCCTCGGCAGAAGTTTCCGGCTCAGGTACAACACGGGGTGCTCCTGGTTCCCCGAATCAACCTGGCTGAGTACAGCCCCGAGGCCAAAATCGCTGGCGTCAGTCTGTACCAGGAATGGCCGACTGCTGTCGACGGCTTTCAACACTGGAGAGCTGCACAGGGCTGTTTTCAAAGCTCGGAATGCTGCCTCACAGCCATCTGTCCAGCTGACTGTATGGGGTAGACCGCCCTTGGTGAGGTCCGATCAAGGGTTTAGCAATGGCGCTATAGTTCGGTACGAAACGCCTATAGTACCCTGCAGTGGCCAGGAAGGACTTCACCTGCTTTTTGGTCCTGGGGGTGGGCCAGGACACGATCGCGTCCACTTTCTCGGGCTCTGGACTCATGGAACCCCGCCTACCCGGTGCCCCAGGTAGTGGACCTCCCTCATGCCCATCTGGCATTTTCCCGGCTTGATGGTCAGACCTGCCTGGTGAATACGCTTGAGCACCTCCTGGAGATGCTGAAGGTGGTCCTCCCAGGTGGAACTGAAGACGGCAATGTCGTCCAGGTACGCCACAGCGTACTCCTCCAGTCCCTGAAGCAGGTGGTTGACCATCCGCTGAAAAGTGGCAGGGGCATTCTTCATGCCGAAAGGCATGACCGTGGACTCGTACAGTCCAAAAGGGGTGATAAAGGCGGATTTCTCCTGCGCCTCAGGGCTCAGGGGAATCTGCCAGTATCCCCGGCTTAAATCCATGATGGATATGTACTTGGCATTCGCCAACCGCTCCAGCAGATCCTCGATGCGCGGCATTGGGTGCGCATCAGAAGTAGTGATGGCGCTGAGCCCCCTGTAGTCCACGCAGAACCAGGTGGTCCGATCCTTTTTTGGCACGAGAACTACAGGTGAGGCCCACGCGCTTTTGGACGGTCGGATCACCCCCAGCTGCAACATCTCATGGATCTCCTGGCGCATAATCTGCTGCACTTCCTCAGAGATCCGATAAGGTGTCCGCCGTAACGGGGCGTGATACCCGGTGTCCACCTCATGGACTGCCAACTTGGTCCTTCCGGGTCGGTTAGTGAACTCGACCCGGAAGGGTTCCAGAGTGGTCTGCAACTGCAACCGCTGGGAGACGGTTAGCGAGGCATTTACCTCCATGTCCTCAATGGACCCATTGGCCTTGGCTTGGGCCAGCATGTCCAGGAGGGGATCCTCCTCCCCGTCCTCGAGCAGGTTGCAGACCGGTAGGACGCAGGCTTCACGTTCGTGATGGGCCTTCATCATGTTGACGTGAAAGGCCTTGCGCCTACCCCGAGTGTGGTCAAGCGTGACCACGTAGGTGACTGGGTTGAGCCGTTGGTGCACGACGTACGGGCCTTCCCAGGCTGCCTGAAGCTTATCCTTTGGTACGGGGACCAGCACCCACACCTTTTGACCCACCTGGTAGGTCCGCTCCCTGGCGTTCTGGTCGCACCAGTGCTTCTGGTCAGCCTGAACCTGCGTCATGTTGTCATGCACCAACTGCGTCAAGGTCTGCATCTTGTCGCGGAAGCGCATGACATAATCCACGATGGACACTTCCGTGGGGTTTGGCTCATCTTCCCAGGATTCTCTTATCAACCCAAGGGGTCCCCGGACTCGCCTGCCATACAGGAGCTCAAAGGGGGAGAACCCCGTCGAGGCCTGCGGGACTTCTCTGTAGGCAAACAGCAGGTGTGGGAGGTACCGCTCCCAATCGCGTCCCTGGGTCTCAACCAGCATGCGGAGCATCTGTTTGAGGGTACCGTTAAAGCGCTCACACAAACCATTGGTCTGTGGGTGATACGCACTCGATACCATACGCGTCACCTGCATTTTGCTGCAGAGAGCCTTCCTTAGGCGAGACATGAATTGGGTCCCTCGATCGGTAAGCATCTCCCTGGGAAATCCTACCTGTGAAAAGATGGTCACCAGTGCATCCGCCACCTTATCTGCCTTAATTGAGGACAGAGCTACTGCCTCCGGGTACCGGGTAGCGTAGTCTACCACAGTAAGGATGTATTGCTTTCCAGAGCGGCTGGGGACGGCCAGCGGGCCCACAATGTCCACCGCGATCCTCTGGAAAGGCTCCTCTATCACTGGCAACGGGATCAGGGGAGCCTTAAGAGCAGGCCCCGCCTTCCCCACTCTTTGACAGGTGATACAGGAGCGGCAGTAGTTAGTCACATCTGTCCCCATCTTGGGCCAATAGAAGTGTTGAGACAGCCGTGCCTTAGTTTTGCTGATCCCCAAGTGTCCAGCGAGTGGAATCTCATGGGCAATCCTCAACAACTCACCTCGGAACTGGTGCGGGACGACCAGCTGTTTTTCCCTCAACCACTCCTTTTGGGAATCTCCGGGTACTGTCTCCCGGTACAACCTTCCTCGTTCCCAGAACACCCTCTCCTTATCAGTCACGGAGGTGGGCGTCTCGGCGAGGTGCCTCATGTTCTCCAGGCTCGCATCTGAGTGCAGAGCGGCCTGGAACTCCTGGCTGTAGGCAGCCAGAAGTGACGTTAGGGTTCCTTCCTCACTGGGACCCTCTGGGACCAGCTCTGGGTCCACCTCTGGTTCAGTCTCTCCTGTAGCGGAGGAGGGTCCAGATGGCAGGGCGCTACCTGCGATCCGGGCACTCTGACTGCGGGTGACAGCAGCTACATATGCAG
Organism: Oophaga sylvatica; assembly: GCA_033576555.1. Classification (NCBI taxonomy): domain Eukaryota; kingdom Metazoa; phylum Chordata; class Amphibia; order Anura; family Dendrobatidae; genus Oophaga; species Oophaga sylvatica. The sequence goes on from JARQOD010003637.1 coordinate 27,126, forward strand.
TCTCCCCGGGGATTTCTATAGACCCATCAGCCTGCGCTGCTATGGGCTCTACCTCCCCATCCACCCCCAACACTTCAGGAGCAGTGCTACTTATGGGCCAGTTACCTTCCTCGGTGGCACTGGTCAGGGTCATGGCGTCACCTTCCTCACGGTTCCCATGCACCTCCCCATTTCCTTGAGCACTGTCGCGTGCTCCTGCTAGGGGTTCCTCAGCCGTCTCACTCCGCAGAGCGATGTGGCTGAACGCTCCTGTACCTGTGGACACATCTACCACTTCAGAGAAAGGGTTAACAGGTTCAGATGGCACAGATACATCACTATCAGCATCATTCCTAGGGAAAGAAAGGTTATCAGTTGCATAATCACTTCGCAAAGCATTGGCAGGTAACACAATCAGTTTCCCATCATCATCAACATCAACATCATGGTTAACGTTAACCTGATTATCAGATTGGGGAGGGTGTCAGGGACATAGTACGCGACCATCCTCCCCAGATCAGTCCCCAGTAAAACATCAGTGGGCAGGTTTTCGGACACCCCCACTTCCTTCACCCCGCTCCCGGCACCCCAGTCAATGAAAACTCGGGCTATCGGCAAGGGGTAGTGGACGCCCCCAATCCCAGTGACAGTTAGGGTTTTCCCCGGAATCAACTCTTCGGGGGCCGCCAGTTCGGGTCGGATGAGGGTTCGTTCAGCCCGGTGTCCTTGAGGCCTGTAGCAAGACGGGCCCCCACGCGGACTGGCTGCACGTTGTCATCAACCCTCCCCACCACATCACCCACCAAAAGAACAGAGGCGTTGGGCCCGGAGGCCTTGGCTGGGGGGTTCTTCTGCCTCTCCGGACAGGTGGCGCTGATGTGTCCAGTCCTTTTACAGGAGAAACACTGGCGGGGGTCTGATGTAGGCCTGGCGCTGGCAAAGGGGATAGTGCCTCCAGATGGACGACTGGCAGGGGCACTGGGGTTGGTTGCAGGCTTACCCCCTCCCCAGCGGGCGGTGATGGGCTTCCGCACCTCGGGTTTCCGGTTGGCCTCATAGCTGTCGGCGATCCGTGCTGTTGTGACCGCGTCCTCCGGTTCTCGGTCCAGGATGAACTGTCGGACCTCAGCTGGGCACAGATGCAGGAACTGGTCTTTGATCATCAGGTCTCTCAGCTCCTCAAAGGTGTCAACTGACAGTCCATGGATCCACTGGTCAAAGTGGTTCCTGAGTCCTTGCACCACATCGCTATAACTGTCGTGTGGGCCACGTTGGAGGTTCCGGAACTTCTTTCGGTATACCTCAGGGGTTAGCTGGTACTTGGCGATCAGGGCCTGCTTGATGGCCTCATAGTCATCATCTTGATCAGACGTGAGGGAAGCAAACTCCTCCAGAGCTTTGCCCTTTAGCCCGGGGGTCAAGTACCTGGCCCATTGGTTGTCAGGCAGCTGGTACTGTCTGCAGACTTTTTCAAAGGCCCGCAGAAAAGTGTCCAAGTCTCCGTCCTTTTCCAACACGGGAAAGTGCTCCGGCCGGGCTTCGGACTCTGAGAGCTGCTGGGTGTACCGCTCCGTGCTGTGGAGGGCATTGCCCCTTGTCTGAGCAGCTCCAGTTCATGGGCTCTCTGAGCTTCCCGCTCGGCTCTCTCAGCCTCCCGCTGGGCTTGGCGCTTGGCTCGGGCCTCCTGCTGGTATTGCTGGATCAGCTTCAGGCGCTCCTCCCGGTCGTCGGTGGGGAGTCCCACCAGGGCCGCCTGCAGGTAAGGGTCCAACCCGCCCTGGGTGTAAGCATGCAGGGTTTGGGCCTCTGCTGCAGCACCACCTTGGCTTGGGCCGGCTCCTGTGCCCGCCACACTCTGATGCTCTTCCAGTTCCTTCAGGGCCTGGACCAGTCGGACTTTGGTTTGGTTCTTGTGGTCAAGGCCGTGGTACACGCAGATTCCCACAAGAGTGTCCCTGTTCTGCTTTTCGAACCAACTTGCTCCTCTTGTAGCCATGTTTGCCAAATAAAAGATAGGATAGAAAAACAAAGAGAAGGGAGGGGTAACCGCAAGTACACACAATTGTCTCAGGACTAATAAACACTGAGTCTGTTCTCCAAAACTTTAGTTGCAGGGTCCCTGAAGAACCTGCAAGTTTTTTAGTGAATGGAATGATTGCTCAAACCAGATCACTAATGCTCTATAATCCCACCGCTCTGCCACCACATGTGATGAAACGGCACACGGTCCGCCACACGGTAGCCCGGGGTATCACGACTTGTGATCCCTCCGTGCCGCAAATGTGACGAAAACGCGCACACACACAACGGCTGCTGCCGTCCGACCCAGTAAACTGCAGGGATTTATAATTATCCCACTTCCACTTAGGAACTTGCAGCTCTCTGGCGCCCCCCTTACCCTCAGGTCAGTCAGGGAACTGCACCTAGGATAATTAGTCGCCAGACGGGTCACTTGGATGTGTGCTGGCTATTGGGCACGCTGCAGTGAGGGAATTATAATTACTCTGGGCCGCAGCCAGGCAATACGCTTATAAAACTCGCTCCGTCACTGCCAACGCCTCCCCATAGGTCAACACTTTACACCCCTTCTTTTAAGCTGCCACCAGCTACGATTTACTTGGAACAATTTATCAAGAGGGTCCGTAGCAACCCCAAAACAGTAGCGTAGTACTTCAGCACGTGCAAATTCGTTTATAGAGCAGGAGAAACAAACTAATAATTTTATAGGTTTATTCCTTAAAAAAACAGGCAGTGCTTATAGTTTAACAAAAAGGTAACAAGATGAGACAATATCGTTATGTACAAGGCAATTAGAAATAAAAATAGGATTAAAAGTGGAAAAACTCACATGGTAGTTACAGGCAAGACTGGCTGGGGGAGGAGCCACATGTCATAGTTCATTTGCAGATCTCTTAGTCAGGACATCACAGCATGGACTGCACAAGGGGGGCTTAACTGCAAGACTTATACCTGTGGGCTGCTGACCTCACAAAAGGGGATGGTTTTTCTGGCCACCTCCCCAGGCTGAAAGCTATGGTTTGAGCTCTGCAATATCATAAGGTCCATAACTCAGCGGGGAACTCTAGCAGAATAATGGCAGACCTATCAATAATCTTACTTTGAAATAACTGTTCAAATGAACCCAAACTTGGGTGAAATAGCTCATGGGGCACCCGAGAATTCCATTTCTCGGGTTCTGTTGGAGTTACGGGTTCACCAGTACCACGGGAACGATGCCCGTCGGCGCATGGTTCAACACAGTGACTTTCGTGTTTCTGACGCAACTTCCCACCGTGTTATAAGCAAAAAGAATGAATCCTCATAATGGCTGACATGGAGGGACAGCACATGTGAAGACAATGGAGACCCCCTACGGTGAGGTAGCTTCAGATTACACTGAGCCTCAATGGGAGGGGGGAAGGGAAGCGCAGCTATGCACAGGCTGCTAAATGTAGTAGATGTCATCACAGTAGGGTCCGTAGGACTGAACCTTGCGGGACTCCGACAGAAAGGGGCGAGGTGAGGAGGTGGTGTGCAAGTGGGATACACTGAATGTCCGGTCTGTTAGGTATGACAAGATCCAATATAGGGCCAAGTCAGTGATGCCAAAAGATGAGAGGGTCTGTAGTAATAGGGAATGGTCCACTGTGTCAAAGTCAGAAGACAGGTCCAGGAGGAGGAGGACAGAGTAGTGTAGAAGGCAGAGGATGGGTCCAGGAGGAGGAGGACAGAGTAGTGTCGCTTGGCTTTGGCAGTTAATAGGTCATTGGTGACTTTAGTAAGGGCAGTTTCAGTGTAGTGATGTGGCCAGAAGCCAGATTGTAAGCAGTCGAAGAGGGAGCAAGAATAGATGTGGACGGACAGTTTAAGAAAGACTTGTTATTCCAGTAGTTTTGAGGCATAAAGGAGAAGTGATATGGGGTGATAGCTAGATACAGAGGATGGGTCAAGAGATGGCTTTTTAGGGGATAGGTATGATTGATACATGTTGACAGCTTGAGAGGAAAACACCAGTTGTGAGTGATAGGTTGAAGAGATGGGTTAGGGTTGAGATGAAGACTGTGGTGAGGTTTGGGATGAAGCGGGATGGGATCAGGTCAAGTGCACAAGAGGTGAGATGTGATTTTGAGAGTAGAGTGGAGAGTCGATCTTCTGTAATGGTGGAGAAGTTGGTTTTGGAGGAAGAGGACTGAGCAGTTAGGAGGAAGGGCTCTGGGGGTTGTAAGCCAAAGCTTTCTCAGAAGTTATCAATCTTCTGCTTAAAAAATGAGGAAAAATCTTCAGCTGAGAAGAATGGAGATGGAGGAGGTGCTGGGGATGGAGGAAAAAATTAAAAGTGTTGAATAGCTGTTTAGGGTTGTGAGACATCGAGGATATGAGAGATGAGAAGCAGGTTTGTTTTACTGTGGAGAGTGTAGCCTTGAACAGTGAGGGACTGTTTGAATGCGATGAAATGCTCCTTGGAGTGGGATCTTTTCCATCTCCGCTCAGCAACCCTGGTAGCCCTTCTCAGTTCTTTGGTCATGTTGGTGTGCCAGGGCTGTCTGTTGATTTTGTGAGCTTTGGTATGTGTGAGAGGGGCAACCTATTCCAGAGCTACAGCTTTTGTGGTGTTAAATAAAGCGGCAGCGGCATCCGCATTGTGTAGGGAACTTATGTCTGTAAGAGGGAGAAGGGATTCAGAAAGTGAGTGTAGATCGAGGTGTTTAAGATTTCTGCGAGGGTATGCAAGTTTGTGGAATGGGGATTGTGGACAAGGAGAGGAGAGGGAAGAAAATGTAAACAGGTTGTGGTCAGAAGGAGGTTAGATAGGGAGCAGAGGCGGGTGACGATGAGGTCTAATTGTGGCCATCTTTGTGAGTTGCTGCAGAAGAGGCCGAATGAGAATGTGAGAGACAGAAGTTTAGTGGCAGCTGAGAGGGAAGTGTCAACGGGGATGTTGAAGTCGCCCAAGATGATAGTGGGGATGTCAGTGGAAAGGAACTGAAGTAGCCAGGTGGTGAAGTGGTCGAAGAACGTGGTGGCTGGTCCTGGGGGGCGGTAAATGACAGCCAGTTGGAGATTCCCCCTTACTTTCCCCAGAACAATCTCAATTCTTCTAGATAGTACAAAACATGAAACATATGTACAAAATCAATCTATCAATGGTTCAATGACGACAAACAATCCAAAGAACATAAATATACGTAAATGGGATAGACACCTGAATATTTCATATGAATCATATCCCATTGAAAAATGGTCTCAAGCCCTTCAATGTTATTCATCAACGACTTGTGCTTCCCTCCAAGAATCCCACCTCAAAATATTGGCCGGATTCTACTTCACTCCAGTAAAACTAAACAAAATGTCACCTAACTATCCTAAAGAGTGTTGGAGGAATTGTGACCAAACAAGTGATAGCTTACACATTTTCTGGAATTGTCCTAAAATAAAAACAATTATGGAAGAAGTACATGAACTCATTCAGAAAATAACAGAACATAAATTTACCCTATCCCCCAAACTTGCTCTTCTATTTTTGGACATTGATGAACTACTCCCAAAAGTTAGACTCATTACCATACATATCTTATTAGCTACAAAAACTCTTATCGCATCTAAGTGGAAACAATTAGAACCGCCTCTTATAGTAGAAATGACAGAAAACGTCTCTCTACATAATATACGTGGATACAATTTCTCCGTCAGGAATAATATATTCCAAAAATATTCCAATGATTGGTCTTATTGGTGCAAAAAATGTCCCGCCAGGATGAAACCTCTAACAAACCATGATTAAAAGGCTCATCACCAGCCAAACAATAGCAGTAGAAAACCAGCCCAGATGTCGCTGTTACTTAGAGAAATCGTTACAGCAATGATATATATTACAATTCTAAGACTTTTAAAGAAAGGAAAAAGTAATGTTTATGTTGATTCCCTCCCCATAACCGTTCCCGTCCTCTTCTCCTATTAATAAAGTTCAGCCGTTAGCACAATCCTTTCCCTACCTCTACCCCTTCTCTTACAATTGCTTGTTAACTTTAGAATACATTAATGCATTTGTTATGTAAAAAACCCAATAAAGTGATTTTGAAGAAGCAGAGGGAGACCGACAATTGACCGTGTGCAAGGATCCCATTCATATCCCAGCAAACATCATGGTCCAGTGATGAATGACGGTCACCGTAGTTAATTAATCTCTATTCTTTGACAAGGACGAGTGACTTGAGCTCTGATATTCACTTGACTTCACAGGATCTCGACTCCAGGGGGGACATACTGATAATGTGTGAAACCTTTATGATGAAACATAATACGACAAAACTGCAAGAAAATCGTGTGGCTGATGGGAGGTCGCACTGAACCCCAATCACTAGCTGGAAATTAAGCTCTTCTGTGTCCTGAATGTTCCCCTCTATGTAATAGTAGGAGCAGAATGGATGGAAAAAAATGCATTTTAATTTCCACTTGTGTAATATGCCAGTTACCTGTCTGAGATCAAGCGGAGCCTCTCAGGGAAGAGCCATGGCTGCCATGTCCAGAATCCACTCGATTGACTGGATTAATGCTCTGGGTACAGGCTTTACCATCTCCTGTCTTTCCAGAATCCTCAGCATGCCCAGTTGCCTCCAATTCTCTGCGCATGCACAATAAAGTTTGGTTTGCTTGCGCTTCACTGGTGCACTGTGCAGGAGCTGGAATCCGTCTGTCTATGAGCACAGGACCCCGCTCACTGTGCAGGAGGTCAGAGGTGCATCATATAGGACATCAGTCACCGGTCAAGACAGACTGAACGAGCTTTAGTCATGGCTGCCATGTCTATATCTGTAAGGTGGAAAGAATTGACATAAATGTGAATATTTTATGTATTAAGAGACCACAAGAAAAAAGAAGACTGAGAGGAGACTTAATAGCTGTCTACAAATATCTCAAGGGCTGTCACATTGTAGAAGGATCATCTTTATTCTCATTTGCGCAAGGAAAGACTAGAAGCAATGGGATGAAACTGAATGGGAGGAGACACAGATTAGATATTAGAAAAAACTTTTTGACAGTTAGGGTGATCAATGAGTGGAACAGGCTGCCACAAGAGGTGGTGAGTTCTCCTTCAATGGAAGTCTTCAAACAGAGGCTGGATAGACATCTGTCTGGGATGATTTAGAGAATCCTGCTTTGAGCAGGGGGTTGGACCAGATGACCCAGGAGGTCACTTCCAACTCTACCATTCTATGATTCTAAGAAGGCGGCTCATACCTAGAATTGAGTGTTCTATTCTAGTTGCCTCCCTTATCTGACACCTGCCTTCAATCTTCAAGCTCCACCAAAAAAGCATCACCCCTTCCACCAACGAAGCAAAATCTGATCCATTATGGACTCATGGCCACCGTCCTCCTATCATGGATGGGAAGGAGAAATGTCTGAAAGCAGCTAACATTCTGCACTTCCTAAAGTCTGAGATCCGGTTCCTTCTTCCTCCTTACTTCAGCTTCTCAAGATCATTCTGAAAGAAAGATCTAGAAGGAGGCACAGCGTCGAAGCTGCCATGTGTGGAGAAACGGGGTTCAGTGGTTGCTCTTGTCCGCTGGCCTGGCTGCCTTTAGCAAGACTGCATGGACCAGGGCTCATACCACTGAACGCCCGCTCTATCTCCCCTGGGCAATATACTACACAGACAACACAGGGTTAGGGTAAAACAGTGTGGCAAGGCTTTATTGAACCACAACATCCAATAGCAAACAGAACAATCCCAGCAATTACCACAAGGATAATCGCCGGGATAATGGTAGATGATACGTCAGAGCTCCCAGTGTCGCTATTCCACCTGTGATATACACATAGGGAAGAGATATTGACAAGTGTAGAGAGATGACCGAGAACAGAGAACAGTCCATAGCGTATGTATAAGGTCCAAAGCCAGTTGACATGACGTCAGAGCTCCCAGGGTTGCTATTCCACCTGTGATACACACAGAGAAGAGATAAAGAGAAGTGTCGGGAGATGACCTAGAACAGTCCTTAGAGTCCGTACAAGGTCCACCTGGCTATCCGACCATCATCATGGAACCAGGCGACCAGTGGGTCCCAAAACCTGGCTTTCTCCAAACATATCCATGGTTCAGAGGTGGTCACCGGATTTTGTCTGTGTAGTGTATTGCCCACGGGGGGAAGAGATAGAGCTTGGGCGTTCAGTGGTATGAGCCCTGGTCCATACAGTCTAGATAAAAGCACCCGAGCCAGCGGACGAGAGCACCCACTGAACCCCGTTTCTCCACACCATGCATGAGATCCCTTAATAAACTAGCCAGCATTTTGCTGAATTCAAACAAAGAGAATTGCAAATAAAAATGTAATTTCTGGAGAATTTGAACTTTTGTAAAGTCCAAGGGAAATTCAGTTCTCCTGGAGCAGCTTCGCTCATCTCTGATAATTACTTACATAGATATATCGCCTTGTGGCGTGATGTGTGATGTTTTTCTCATTATCCTTCCTGTTCCTGTTCAAATGTTACAATTTTCTGAAATAAAAAAAAACTCAATAATAATATGATAATTAAGAAAAAGAGAAAAAAATGTAATAGATAAAAAAAAATAACAATTTCATAGCTGAAACGTGCCTGGTCGCCAAGGGTGGCGGTTAATGCCAGCTAGACGCTCGCGCTGTTATCCAAGGCATAAATGATTCCTTGCAGGTCGGTGCGAGCATTAAGCACATGAATCCTGGACAAATAAACTGCACATAATCGTCCAAATGAAGTGATATTGCCTGAAACCTGGCACGACTCGGGGAGGAATAACACCCCACAGGTATTCTAATTGAATGGATCTATTGCATTACGCTGTTACAGGAGTAGCAATAAATAACATTACACTAATGCTAGGAATAATAGGACGCGTTCACTTCAGCCTTATTACACTTTTCTTTAGATCCGGTAAGTATTTTCTCCAGTTGCCTTAATCTCATCATAAACAGTAATTATTCTATTAGTTCGCCTGCATTGTAAAATCCAATTTCCATGAAAAACCTAAAGAATGGAGGCTCCGCGGCATTACATCATAAATCACTTCCACTTCTTCCCTGCTGTAAGTTGACTCAATGTAATCCTGAATCAATATTTACCACTAAATTGATTATTTTGTGATTCCTTATTGGAAGCGGCTACATATTGTGACACGTTTATTACATGATATTACAGAGTGTAGATTAACTGTAGTCCCGGGGAAATGACTGCGCTGGCGGGGTCGAGGCGCGAGATCCGGCCCCCGGTTCACAAACAGAAATGTAATTATCACATTAATATTTAGCTGCTAATTTTAGCCGGGAATCATCTATATAACAAGTTCCAATCTGAAAGCTGCAAACTCAATTTACTGTCATGTGGGACACGACCGCATGTTCTCCACGGAACGTTAATGGAGACGTGGAGATTACCGCCAGAGGACATCAGAATAAAATATATTTTTCATGGTTTTAAATGTTAGTTTTTATATATATTTTGTTGTATATTTTGGTGCTGCGCTTGTTGGACTCATCCAATTTATAGGTGCAGCTGCTGCGTAAATGCACTCAGTACTTGGTCGCGGCTCCTTCTGCATCAATTACTGCATCAATGCGGCTGGCATGGAGGCGATCAGCCTGTGGCACTGCTGAGGGGTTATGGAAGCCCAGGTTGCTTTGATAGCAACCTTCAGCTCGTCTGCATTGTTGGGTCTGGTGTCTCTCATCTTCCTCTTGACAATACTCCATAGATTCTCTATGGGGTTAAGGTCAGGCGAGTTTGCTGCCAATCAAGCACAGTGATACTGTTTTGTACACCAGGTATTGGTACTTTTGGCAGTGTGGACAGGGGCCAAGTCCTGCTGGAGAATGACATTTCCATCTCCATAAAGCTTTCGGCAGAGGGAAGCATGAAGAGCTGTAAAATATCCTGGTAGACGGCTGCGCTGACTTTGGTCTTGATAAAACACAGTGGACCTACACCAGCAGATGACATGGCTCCTCAAACCATCACTGATGGTGGAGACCTCACACTAGACCTCCAGCAGCTTGGATTGTGGCCTCCACTCTTCCTCCAGACTCTGGGACAGCGATTTCCAAATGAAATGCAAAATTTACTTTCATCTGAACACAACACCTTGGATCACTGACAACAGTCCGGTTCTTCTTCACCTTGGCCCAGGTAAGACGCTTCTGGCGTTGTCTATTGGTCATGAGTGGTGACACAAGGGATGTGACACTTGTAGCCCATGTCCTGGACACGTCTGTGTGTGGTGGCTCTTGGAGCAATGACTCCAGCAGCGTCCACTCCTTGTGAATCTCCCCCACATTTCTGAATGGCCTTTTCTTAACAATCCTTTCCAGGCTGCGGTTATCCCGGTTACTTGTGCACCTTTTTCTACCACACTTTTTCCTTCCACTCCACTTTCCATCAATCTGCTTGGATACAGCACTGTGTGAACAGCCGGCTTCTTCAGCAATGACCTTTTGTGGCTTCCCCTCCTTGTGGAGTGTCAGTGACTGCCTTCTAGACATCTGTCAGGTCAGGAGTCTTCCCCATGATTGTGGAGCTACTGAAACAGACTAAGGGACCTTTATAAACACTTAGGAGCCTTTACAGGTGTTTATTGTTAATTATTCTAATTTACTGAGATAAAGACTTTTGGGTTTTCATTGGCTGTAAGAAATAATCATCAACATTACCAGAAATACACACGTGGAATAGATCACACTGTGTGTAATGTCTCTATAGAATAGATCACTCTGTGTGTAATGACTCTATAGAATAGATCACTCTGTGTGTAATGACTCTATAGAATAGATTACTCTGTGTGTAATGACTCTATAGAATAGATCACTCTGTGTGTAATGACTCTATAGAATAGATCACTCTGTGTGTAATGACTCTATAGAATAGATCACTCTGTGTGTAATGACTCTATAGAATAGATCCCTCTGTGTGTAATGACTCTATAGAATAGATCACTCTGTGTGTAATGACTCTATAGAATAGATCACTCTGTGTGTAATGTCTCTATAGAATAGATCACTCTGTGTGTAATGTCTCTATAGAATAGATCACTCTGTGTGTAATGTCTCTATAGAATAGATCACTCTGTGTGTAATGTCTCTATAGAATAGATCACTCTGTGTGTAATGACTCTATAGAATAGATCACTCTGTGTGTAATGACTCTATAGAATAGATCACTCTGTGTGTAATGACTCTATAGAATAGATCACTCTGTGTGTAATGACTCTATAGAATAGATCACTCTGTGTGTAATGTCTTATAGAATAGATCACTCTGTGTGTAATGTCTCTATAGAATAGATCACTCTGTGTGTAATGTCTCTATAGAATAGATCACTCTGTGTGTAATGTCTCTATAGAATAGTTCACTCTGTGTGTAATGACTCTATAGAATAGATCACTCTGTGTGTAATGACTCTATAGAATAGATCACTCTGTGTGTAATGTCTCTATAGAATAGATCACTCTGGTGTAATGACTCTAGAATAGATCACTCTGTGTGTAATGCTATAGAATGTTCACTCTGTGTGTAATGACTCTATAGAATAGATCACTCTGTGTGTAATGACTCTATAGAATAGATCACTCTGTGTGTAATGTACTCTATAGAATAGATCACTCTGTGTGTAATGCTCTATAGAATAGATCACTCTGTGTGTAATGTCTCTATAGAATAGATCACTCTGTGTGTAATGTCTCTATAGAATAGATCACTCTGTGTGTAATGACTCTATAGAATAGATCACTCTGTGTGTAATGACTCTATAGAATAGATCACTCTGTGTGTAATGACTCTATAGAATAGATCACTCTGTGTGTAATGACTCTATAGAATAGATCACTCTGTGTGTAATGACTCTATAGAATAGATCACTCTGTGTGTAATGACTCTATAGAATAGATCACTCTGTGTAATGACTCTATAGAATAGATCACTCTGTGTGTAATGACTCTATAGAATAGATCACTCTGTGTGTAATGACTCTATAGAATAGATCACTCTGTGTGTAATGACTCTATAGAATAGATCACTCTGTGTGTAATGTCTCTATAGAATAGATCACTCTGTGTGTAATGACTATAGAATAGATCACTCTGTGTGTAGTGACTCTATAGAATAGATCACTCTGTGTGTAATGACTATAGAATAGATCACTCTGTGTGTAATGACTCTATAGAATAGATCACTCTGTGTGTAATGACTCTATAGAATAGATCACTCTGTGTGTAATGACTATAGAATAGATCACTCTGTGTGTAATGACTCTATAGAATAGATCACTCTGTGTGTAATGACTCTATAGAATAGATCACTCTGTGTAATGACTATAGAATAGATCACTCTGTAATCTCTCTATAGAATAGATCACTCTGTGTAATGACTCTAGAATAGATCACTCTGTGTGTAATGACTCTATAGAATAGATCACTCTGTGTGTAATGTCTCTATAGAATAGATCACTCTGTGTATAATGACTCTATAGAATAGATCATTCTGTGTGTAATGACTCTATAGAATAGATCACTCTGTGTGTAATGACTCTATAGAATAGATCACTCTGTGTGTAATGACTCTATAGAATAGATCACTCTGTGTAATGACTCTATAGAATAGATCACTGTGTGTAATGACTCTATAGAATAGATCACTGTGTGTAATGACTCTATAGAATAGATCACTCTGTGTGTAATGACTATATAGAATAGATCACTCTGTGTGTAATGACTCTATAGAATAGATCACTCTGTGTAATGACTATAGAATAGATCACTCTGTGTGTAATGACTATAGAATAGATCACTCTGTGTAATGACTATAGAATAGATCACTCTGTAATCTCTCTATAGAATATAGGAGATTCACTTTTTGATGATATTGTATGTTTTGAGAAGCGCCTGTATATCAGGTCAGTATGGGGCAAGTAACAATAATTCTGTGGATTACTTCTCTGTTCTATCAGCTTGGTGTTGTGTTGATGGCTGCTCGTACATTACTTCTATACTATATTTGCTTCATTGTTTTTATGTCATTTGTACTTTTACATTTCCGTTTTTCTTGACAATTAAGTCACAGAACCCATTTTCAGAGTAAATAATGTCACTCTTTTCTTACATATTCATCTCCAATAAAATGTAATAACACTGGAATAATCTTCCAATAATGTGGATCATTTAACCATCTGTGATTTAATTTCTTCTCACCCCAAAGAGCGATGAGAGGAGCGGCAGCTTTGGGTAAATTGAGTGGATTTGAGCTCATTTTCCAGATCTCTGTCACATAAACTGTTATCAATTATTTTTAATGATTCCTATTACATGGGTTTATTATGTGAGTGGATGAAATTACTGATTGCTGTTTTCCATCTCCTCCCGTTCACACGCTCCTGCACACGAGATCCGCCGGGTTTGGTTTTGTTTTCTACGTTTTCCTTTGACTGTTTGTCATTTAGAGCCGAGTAGTGAAAGCTGAAATCTTTATTCTTTCTGATATCAGACCGGATCAATCTGAAAACCTTGAAAGATTGAACTTGTTCCAGTTTAGTGAATCATTTATCTTCTTCATACTTGTCAGGTTTTCATGGACTTTTCTCGCAGTTTTTGGAGATTTTGATGTTTTGGTTTGTCCCAAAGGGGTAAATTCTGTTTTCGGTGACGATTATACCCCACATGCAATGCAGTGCAGCTACTATATGGTCATGTGTATTTAAAGGGAATCTGTCGCCAGGTTTTGCCACCTAATCTCAGAGCAGGATGATGCAGAGACAGAGACCCTGATTCCAGCGATGTGTCACTTACTGGGCTGCTTGCCACAGTTTTGATAAAATCGCTGTTTAACACCACGGATGACATGGCACTAGAGTGGGGGAGTCGGAGCAGATAGATGGAGCCCACTCAACCTATTCACAGTTCCTGTAACAGATCATCTCTGGTGTCTTCAAGCCGAGTGGTAGGAACTGCATACAAATGACAAGTAGAAAGGAGCAAAGCTTCTGAAATTCTCTTTGGCCAGGAACACTGACATCAGCCCTCACATGTGATTCAGTCCTAATACAATGATATTTACATGCCTTTGTCCTGTCCCCTCCTATCCTTCCAATGCATCTCACCCCTCAGTCCTCATCTTGTTTCAGATCGGTCTACTTTTGGATCTTCCATCTGGATCTTCTGCTGCTAATTTGTCACGCTGTCTCAGGATAGAGGTGGACCGGGGTCTATGCTGACCCTAAACTGGGGTCCTGACTAGTCCCTCTACCTGGAGGTACTGTTAATGGTACAGAGGTCCAGGCCGCCAGCGTAACCCTGTCTCCTGTAGATCCCTGACCACTGTAATCTAGTCCTGAGAAGGACCCTGATTACCACCACAGGGAATGGGCAGATAACAGCTTACAAACAGGATGAGACAAACGAGACAGACAAGGGGTAAAGTAAATACTGCCTTGCATACAACAACTTCAACTACAGAGGGAACACAAAAGGTTAAGGAGATAAACAATAAGCGAGGAGAGGATAAACCACAACAGGCACTCTTAGCTTAAGTCTTCTCAGAAACGATCCGCTCTGCTGGTCTGAATGAATGCTTTCACCGACAACTAGCAAGCAGACTAGAAGGTATATGAAGGAAGCTAATTAGTGCCTAATACACTGCAGCCGGGTGAGGCTGGGCTTAGTCTAAGCACAGAGAAAAGCAGAATTAACTCCCTCACTGCCAACAAACACCAAGTACCAACAACTCAGCTGCGAGAAGTCAGAATGTGAAATCGCGACGATCTTCGTGGCGATACACCCGTGACATAATTATTCTGGTTGCTATTTTGCTGGATTCAAGCAAATCAAATCCTGGTGAATGTGAACTCTTCTGGGACACAGTGCTGACTTTACTAAGTTTTAAACTGGTTTATTAAAACCGTACTGCATAAACCAGTTGAATATTAGGTAAACAAACATGGCCCTTCTGGCATAATGGGAAAAACAAAACAGCCTACAGTACAGTCTGCGTGGCTGCGGAAATCTGCCCGCTCAGGGGAACAAAAACAATATTAAGTTCTCTTTAACACGAGCACAGCAAATAGCTATTTTTGTATGATTGTCCTAAGGAAGGAGTCAGTGGACGCGTCAACAATAAACCTGCGGTCTTATCTATGACAACTCGTGTCATAATTCCAGAGAGCGCAGAAACACTTCACATCTGGTTACCTTTGTTGCTGGCCTGAACTTTCATCATAACTGGTAGTTCCTCCGAGTGTCAACCGCCCATTTGATGGTCAAAGATTCTTTCTCCACAATTCCATAAATGTTTTCACAGCAGAAGAGTTCCTTACTTAGGTATATTGGACGTTCCTCACCATTTATTTCCTGAGACAACACGGTTCCCAAAACAACCTCTGAGGCATCTGTCTGGCCCACAAACTACTTATTGAAGTCAGGTGCGACCAAGACCGGCTGTTTACACAGGGCAAGCTTCATCTCGTAGAACGCCGTCTCCGCTTCGGAAGACTACTTGGCATCTTTGAGCCCTTAAGGAGGTCAGTCAGGAGTGTGGCTGTCATGGTGAAATTCGGGATAAACCATCGATAATATCCCACAAATCCCAGAAACGCCCCAACCTGTTTCTTTAAGATCAGTTTGATTGCCTCTACTTTGTTCACTTGCAGCTTTATTTCACCCCTCCCAATGATATAGCATAAGTATTTGACCTCCTTCTTCCCCTTGGCGCACTTCTTTGGGTTTATGGTAGACCCCACCTTCTTCGATGCATTCAGTACTGCCTGGAGCTTCTGCAGATGACTTCCCCAAGCTGGGCTGAAGATCACAATATTGTCCACGGTAAGCTATTTCGTACTTTGTGTGAAGGGCTAGGATCTGGTCTATGGTCCTCTAGAAGGGGCTGGGACTCCCTGCAGCCAGAAAGACATTCTGGTGTATTGGAAGCAATGGTCAGGTGTAGAGAAGACCGTATTTTCGTTGTCACTTTGGGACAAGAAAATTTGCCACTACCCTTTCGTTAGGTCAAGGGTGGTGATATATCAGGCTGACCCTAGCCTCTCAATGAGTTCATCGACCCGGGGCATCAAATAGGCATTAAACTTGGACAACTAATTCAGCTTCCTATAATCATTTGGCACAAGGACAATGGTGCTGGACCAGCCACTTTTTGACTACTCAAAAACTCCCTGGATCAACATTCTCTTCACCTCCTTTGAAATCACATCCTGGCTTTAGGTTTAATTGCACATTTGGTTCAGTCAGAAGTTCGAGTTCAACGACCTGAATACATCCTGACAACTCTGAAAACAGGTCTGGAGTCCACTGAAACAGTTCTTGGCACTGTTGTTTCTGGGCCAGTGACAGTGTCTCTGCCACTGTGACATCCTCTTCTTGGCACTGTTGTTTCTGGGCCAGTGACAATGTTTTTGCCACTGTGACATCCTCAACCTTGGCTTTGGGATTGGCCCCTAGGCACTTAGCTTTCCTGCCTCGCCATGATTAAGCATGTTGACATGGTACACCTGATACGGTTTTCTTTTCCTTGGCTGGTGGTCCTTGTAATTGACATTGTCCAGCTTTTCGACCACTTTGTATAGCCCCTGCCACTTGGCCAGAACTTTACTTTTGACAATGGGAATCAGCATTAACACCTGATCTCCAGGGCTAATCTGTCTCAGCCGCGACGACCGATTGTAGACACTTGCCTTGGCCTCTTGTGCATGAAGGAGGCTCTCTCCCGAAATCGGCAACAACTTTGCAATCCTTTCCATATTTGGGCCAATCCTATCTGGCATCTGGGCCACATGCTTGATAATGCTCCTGTGGGGTGTAACCTCTGTTTCTCAGGTCTCCTTTGCAATATCCAGAAGTCCACGAGGGTGCCGTCCGTAGAACAGTTTGAATGTAGAAAACTCTGTAGAGGCCTTTGAGACTTCTTTAACAGAAAACAGCAGATACGGTAGTAGGCAATCCCAGTCCTTCTCCACGACCTTCTTGAGCATTGACTTAAAGGTTTTGCTGAACCTCTCCACCAGGCCATCCGTCTGCGGATGGTACACTGAGTTTCGTAATGTGGGGGACCTTACACCACTCTCTCATCACTATATGTGAAAGGAGGTGGAGGGGACACTCATTTGCCCCCTCTCTCCTATATGCCAGGCATGTGTGCCCCATGTAACCTGATGGTTTACCTATATACTACGATACGATACGATACGATATACTTTATTGATCCCGGGGGAAATTACAGTATTACAGCAGCAATACAAACAGCAGTACATAAAATATTAGGACACAAATCTTGCACAGGTGTACCAACATTACATAATAAATAAAAGTGTGTAGTTCAGGTGTATATAAGATAATGTTAATTGACATTAGTACACCAACCATCAGTCATTATTTTTCTGCCACCCTTAGGAAATTATTATACATCCCCATAGCAGTAGGTACAAACGATTTCCTGAATTTCTCCTTCTTGCACCTTAGTAGGATTAGACGGCTGCTGAATGTGCTCTTCTGATTCAAGAACAGCTCGTATAGTGGGTGTGTGTTATTGTTCATTATTGCCCTACACTTCTTCTGAATTCTATCCTCCAATACCTCCTCAAAAGAGTCAAGATGGAGGCCAACAGCTGCACTTGCCTTCTTGATAAGTTTGTTGAGTTTATTAGCGTCAGCTACTCGCACACTACTGCCCAGCAAATGATAGCAAAAAAGATGGCGCTTGCTACAACGGACTGGTAGAACATCTCCAGCATTTTACTGCACACATTGAACGACCTGAGCTTCCGCAGAAAGTACAGTCTGCTCATTCCCTTCTTGTAAACCTTTTCTGTATGACACCTCCAATCGAGTTTACTGTCAGGGTGAACCCCCAAATATTTGTAGCTCTCAACAATCTCAACCTCCTGGCCAGCAATGGTGATTGGTATGTAATCCTCCTTTTTCCTTCTATAACTCACCACCATCTCCTTGGTTTTCTTTACATTTAGTTCTAGATGTACTAATGTACTAATGTTATATATTAATGTTTTATCAATGTAATGTGCTGTGTCTGTAATATGTTCTTGTAATGTGTAACCTGTATTATATACAGTACAGACCAAAAGTTTGGACACACCTTCTCATTTAAAGATTTTTCTGTATTTTCATGACTATGAAAATTGTACATTCACACTGAAGGCATCAAAACTATGAATTATCACATGTGGAATTATACATTACACTTTACAAAAAAGTGTGAAACAACTGAAAATATGTCTTATATTCTAGGTTCTTCACAGTAGCCACCTTTTGCTTTGATGACTGCTTTGCACACTCTTGGCATTCTCTTGATGAGCTTCAAGAGGTAGTCACCAGAAATGGTCTTCCAACAGTCTTGAAGGAGTTCCCAGAGATGCTTAGCACTTGTTGGCCCTTTTGCTTCACTCTGCGGTCCAGCTCACCCCAAACCATCTCGATTGGGTTCAGGTCTGGTGACTGTGGAGGCCAGGTCATCTGGCGTAGCACCCCATCACCCTCCTTCTTGGTCAAATAGCCCTTACACAGTCTGGAGGTGTTTGGGGTCATTGTCCTGTTGAAAAATAAATGATGGTTCAACTAAAAGCAAACCGGATGGAATAGCATGCTGCTGCAAGATGCTGTGGTAGCCATGCTGGTTCAGTATGCCTTCAATATTGAATAAATCCCCAACAGTGTCACCAGCAAAGCACCCCACACCATCACACCTCCTCCTCCATGCTTCACGGTGGGAACCAGGCATGTAGAGTCCATCCGTTCACCTTTTCTGCATCACACAAAGACACGGTGGTTGGAACCGAAGATCTCAAATTTGGACTCATCAGACCAAAGCACAGATTTCTACTGGTCTAATGTCCATTCCTTGTGTTCTTTAGCCCAAACAAGTCTCTTCTGCTTGTTGCCTGTCCTTAGCAGTGGTTTCCTAGCAGCCATTTTACCATGAAGGCTGCTGCACAAAGTCTCCTCTTAACAGTTGTCGTAGAGATGTGTCTGCTGCTAGAACTCTGTGTGGCATTGACCTGGTCTCTAATCTGAGCTGCTGTAAACCTGCGATTTCTGAGGCTGGTGACTCGGATAAACTTATCCTCAGAAGCAGAGGTGACTCTTGGTCTTCCTTTTCTGGGGCGGTCCTCATGTGAGCCAATTTCTTGGTAGCGCTTGATGGTTTTTGCAACTGCACTTGGGGACACTTTCAAAGTTTTCCCAATTTTTTGGACTGACTGACCTTCATTTCTTAAAGTAATGATGGCCACTCGTTTTTCTTTACTTAGCTGTTTTTTTCATGCAATAATACAAATTCTAACAGTCTATTCAGTAGGACTATCAGCTGTGTATCCACCAGACTTCTGCACAACACAACTGATGGTCCCAACCCCATTTATAAGGCCAGAAATCCCACTTATTAAACCTGACAGGGCACACCTGTGAAGTGAAAACCATTCCCGGTGACTACCTCTTGAAGCTCATCAAGAGAATGCCAAGAGTGTGCGAAGCCGTCATCAAAGCAAAAGGTGAAGAACCTAGAATATAAGACATATTTTCAGTTGTTTCACACTTTTTTGTAAAGTGTAATGTATAATTCCACATGTGTTAATTCATAGTTTTGATGCCTTCAGTGTGAATGTACAATTTTCATAGTCATGAAAATACAGAAAAATCTTTAAATGAGAAGGTGTGTCCAAACTTTTGGTCTGTACTGTATGTTATCTGTTGCATGTGATGAGGTTAGCAACAGAAAGGTTTAAGTTAAAAAAGGAGTTGGACCAGGAGGCCGAAAAAGCAGCAATTTCCTGCTTCTGCAGTAGTGCTTGCCCAGGGCAGGATGCTATGCTTGGTCAAGAGCATAATATATCCCTGGAGGGGAGAAAGTGCTGCCAAGGACTGCCGGGCATTGGAAACAGGCACTGGAACAGTGTGAGTGCCCACCAAAGGACTGTGTTCTCCCAAAAGCCAGATGGGAGCTGACGATGCTGCATATCTGGATAGGAAAAGCGCAGGAAGTGTTATGTCCTATATTTCATCGCTATTAAAAGTTTGCCACTGTTGGAATCGAAGTGTGACATGTTGTGCATCGAGAGGACGCCGTTCCAGTATGGAGAGCAAATGTGTGCCAGAGGTAACTAACTGTGCCACAGGGCTGGGACTTTATCTGTATTTCTATGTGCAAGGGCCCGGGGTGCTCACTGACTGTGACCCAGTAGACTTGCCCACGACTACCACCCCGTGCCCCCTTGTTACATAAACATGAAAGAAATTCCTTATTCTATCAGGATCTCCTTTAGCAGGCCCATCCAGGAAAAAATATGGACTAGCTCACTAGTAATACTCAGGGCACGGGCGTTTTTAAGTAGTATCACCTCCTGGTATCGTATTGCGTAGTCCATGACCACCAAGATATATTAGTGACCTCTGGTGGATTTAAATAGGGGACCGACAAGATCCACAACAGTGTGATCAAATTGGACCTCTATAATGGGTAATGGCACTAAGTGACTACAGAAGTGATAGACTTGAGCAGTTAGCTGACAGGTGGGACAGGACCGGCCATAGTTAACAAACTCTTTGTGACATCCAGGACAGTAGAACCTCTGAAGGCCCAGCTCTAGGCTTTCGTCTATCCCAAGATGCTTACCCAAGACATGATAAAGGGTCAGTGATACCACCCTAAGCCTATAGGGTCCCGACTCCCGGTACTAAGAGTTTCTCTATTACCTCCCAAATCAGTTTAGTAACCAGATATAGCAAGTTCTCATTTACTGCAAAGTATGGAAACCTGGTTTCAGGCCCCCTGCTCTGTATCAAATCCATCTAGAACAGCAGCTTTCTCAAATGCCCCTTTTAATGTAATGTCTTTCAATTCAGCAGTCTCAACGGAAGGTTATTAGTGATGAGCGAGCATACTCGGTAATGCTCGGTACTCGCCCGAGCATCACTGTACTCGCGGTGCTTGGCGAGCATTTCCGGGATTGTTCAGCAGGCGTTCGGGTCCACACCCCGCATGTTTGTCGCTCTATAGGGATTGTGTGCCATGCACTGTAATGCCGCAGCCATGTTGGTTGTGGCATTACAGTGATTGGCTGCTGCAGAGCGTCATCAGGTCTTTATCAGACCTGGCGCCGCCCTCCTCGTCACATTCAGCTCCGGAATCAGAGAGTGCAGGGAGAGCTGCTGCCGAGATAGGGTCAGATTTGGGGGTTTCAAAGATAGTGTGGGTATACCATAATAGGATACACAAATCCAGCTAAATCAACAGTCCTTCTAAGGACTAATTATGGGGTATATAGATTGCAGTGCTGGGTAGTCAGTGAGTGTATGGGGGTATATACATATCAGTGCAAGGCATGCAGGCAGTGTATGTGGTTATATAGATATCAGTAGCAGGCAGGCAGTGTATGTGGGTATATAGATATCAGTAGCAGGCAGGCAGTGTATGTGGGTTGTGAGACAGTGAGAGTATGTGTGTTGAATGGGGTGTACATTTCACCTAGATACTTTGCTGACTGGTATAAGGGAAATGTATGGCTTTGTAAACCTAGTGGTAGAGAAAGGTCACTACACCTTACATTCAGTACACACTTGCAGCTCAGGCCTGAAACCACTCAGCTGTTAATTAGGAGACCAGAAGTAGGTGTCTGCGAACACAGACAGAGAGCTCGCTTAGTCTGGACAAGGAGTCCAGGCACAAGAAGGAGTCTCCAGGAGTATGAGCTGTCTCAGTCTGGGTGCTCGATGTACCCCGGACACAGGAGTAGTCTCTGTGAAAATCCATGCTGGTAGTTGCTGAATAGGAGGGGAGTGCTCTCAAGTCTGGACGTTGAAGGTGCCTTCAGACACAAGGAGGAGACTCTGTGAAACTCCATGCTGGTAACTACTGAACATATGTGTTGTTTTGGGGACAGACTGTTAGAGTCTGGACCCGGATAGAGAGGGAAATCTATCTAAGTGTAGTAAGTGGCTGGACAAGCCCAGGGCTTATGTTTATGATTTGATTTTGATTATGTTCTGTTTGCTGTGGACTTTAATAAAACTGGTTGCGGCCAGTTTTTACCAGAACTGCTGTCTGTGAATGAACTGTTTCCGTGCCACTCCGTCTACCCGGACGGCGATCCCAGAGCTATATCCCCTGAAAAGCTTACAGGGTATATAGATATCAGTAGCAGGCAGGCATTGTAAGTGGCATACTTCATTGCATACATCAAGAGGGTCCATGCCATTACTGTCTGCTGCTGCTGCCTATTACATACGAGTGCATACATAGCCCCACGTATCATTGGCCAGGAATAATTTTTTTTGCATCTTAATCCTGATTATTTAATTCAAAAGCAATCCAGAGCACACGTTTTATTTTCCCCATTTGCTTGTTGGGACCACAGAATACAGCCACATCCTTTCATAGTACAGTGAGAAAATTTAGCTATTTTAAACGGGAATGCCCGTCCCAACAATCACATCTGAGTGCGCATAAAATTCTGCCATTCTTGTGGTACTGTAACATTTTTTGGAGTGTCTTATTCAATTTCTTGATACCATTTTGCTACCAAAAAATATTTAGCTGCCAAAAAAATATTTAGCTGCAGGGCAGATATATTACACTGGGTTTTGTCCAACACACGGATCACATATCACTGCGCTCAAAATTGTGCCATTTCAGACCTCAATAAAATTGTTTTTTTCTGTCTTAGCCTACTTATTGACACAATTTTGCTGGCCAAAAAAAATACAAGCCAGATATTTGAAAGTGTGGTATCACTGTCGCACACCTCATCTATCTGGGCTACAATTGTGGCATTTGAGGCATTCTTTCAACTGTTTTTGCTGAGTGTTACTCCAATTATTAACACCATTTTACTGTAAAAAAAATATACAGGCCACATAATTTACAGTGTAGTTTCTCCGTCACACGCCTCATCTATCTGTGGGCTACAAATTGTGGCATTTGAGACCTCCATTCAATGGTTTTTGCTGTGTGCTACTCCAATTATTAACACTATTTTGCTGTAAAAAAAAATACAGGACATATATTTTACAGTGTGGTATCTCCGTCACATGGCTCATCTATCTGTGGGCTACAAATTGTGGCATTTGGGCCTGCATTCAACTGTTTTTTCCTGTGTCTTAGCCTAGTTATTGACCCCAGTTTGCTGAAAAAAAAATTGTTACCTACAGGCCAGATATCCGCACACGGATCACATATAAGTTCGCTCCAAATTCAGCCATTTGTAGTGAACGTGAAAAATATTGTAGTCTATTTAAAATGGGTAAGGCGTGTGGCAAGGGATGGGGAAGTGGACGTGATGGTGATGGTGCATACAGAGGTCGAGGCCATGGGCAAGCTGAAATTGGGCCACAACTAACACCCAAATCTCGCTCAACCTTCCTGTACCAATTACTAGGGGACAGCAGCAGCAAACCACTATTGAACCCAGAGCAGTGTCAAAAGGTTATTGGTTGGATAGCGGATAATGCTTCCAGTCACTTTGTCACCATCACCACCACCACCCTGTCTTCCACACGGTCAAATCTGAGTAGCCGTGAGTCCTTATATCTTTACAACACATAAACATAGGTACAATGCAATACACAATACATCAACATGACAAGGCATGTGGGATATACCCGTTTTTTTTTACAAGGAACATATGCAAGGAGTGCAGGGCATTAAACTAGCCCACCGCATCCCTTACAACCACATCAGTCACAAGCTGGAAGCACTGCAGCACTGCCTCAGCCAAGCAGCAACAGGCTGAGCTGAAGCTAATATGCTTAAATTACAAAACACACAATGCTGAAGACTTGTGGACAGCTCTGAAAGAGCAGGCAGATCTGTGGCTGACACCGCTGAATCTACAGCCAGGCAGGGTCGTATGTGACAATGGCCGGAACCTGGTGTCGGCTCTGAGGCGAGGCGAGCGCACATACATACCATGCTTGGCCCATGTGCTTAACCTTGTTGTTCAACAGTTTCTCAAACACTACCCCGAGCTGACGGATCGGCTAGTGAAAGTGCACCACCTGCGTGCCCATTTTAGAAAGTCAGCTACAGCTTCTGCCACCCTTGCTGTGCTTCAGCAGCGTTTGCAGCTTCCAGCTCACCGACTGGTGTGTGATGTCCCGACTTGTTGGAACTCTACACTGCATATGTTGGAAAGGATTTGTGAGCAGAAGAGGGCAGTTGTTGACTACCAGTATCAACAAGGCCGTTGGTGTTCAGTTCAGACTCCACACATAAGACCTCAGGAGTGGACATGGATATCAGAGATATGTACCATCCTGCAAAACTTTAAGGAGTCCACCAAGATGGTGAGCGGCGATGATGCCATAATTAGCATCCCCATCCCGCTTCACTGTATTTTGAAAAGCTCTCTGCTCACAATGAAATAGGATGCATTGCAGGTGGAGCACGATGAGTTGGAGCAAGGAACCATACAGGGTGATTACACACAGCCAAGCCTCATGTCATCCCAACATGGATTGGATGACAATGAGGAAGAGGAGGAGGAAGAACAGGAGCTAGTTTCATGCGCTATAGACGGTACTACAAGCACAACTGTCATACTATTCAGCTTGGATGGCCTGAGGACAGGGAGGAGAAGGAGGACAGCATGGTCAGTTATCCTCTTGGTGAGGACACGGAAGTGTTGCCTGTAAGCCGTCTGCCATGCATGGCTGACTTTATGTTGACTTTATGTTGCGCTGCCTTTCCCGTGACACTCCCATTCTCAAAATTTTGGGTGACACTCATTACTGGTTGGTGACACTTTTAGACCCACAGTAAAGGGAGGACTTTCAATCTCTTCTTCCAGAGGCAGACAGGTGTACAAAAATGGTGCAGTACCACAGGGCCCTTGTTGCGGAATTATTAATAAAATTCCCATCTGAAAACGCTGGCTGCAGAGGTCACAGTTCGTTGGACAACCACGGAGTACAGGCAAGAGAGACACAACTCCAATCCAGCAGAGGCAGGGGAACTCTGGCAAAGTTCTGGAAGAGATTTCTCAGACCTGCCCATAGCACTGGCCCTGAGGCACGGGTAATGTCACAAGGAGTGCAAAGTTTTGGAAGATGATGAAGGAGTACCTTGCTGACTGTACCAATGTCCTCCGTGATTCCTCTGTGCCTTTTAATTATTGGGTATCCAAGCTGGACACGTGGCATGAACGGACTCTCTACGCCTTGGAGGTTCTGGCCTGCCCTGCTGCTAGCATTTTGTGAGAGTGGGTTTTTAGTGCCACTGGTGGAATTATAACTGATAAGCGCATCCGCCTGTCAACTGACAATGCTGCCGGGCTGACTCTTATAAAAATGAACAAGGGCTGGATTGGGAAAGACTTCTCTGCACCACTGAATGATAACAGAAAAACATAACCTCCAATCCAGTATCTTATTTTGGGAGGTGTATTCCCTTGCACCTCTTCACACCCACACATGGTTATACGCTTCCTGATTTTGGCTATTTGGTGTGTTATCCTCCTCCTTATCCTCATCCACATCATCCACCACCACTAGATCACCATAGTTACCGTGGTACATGATGCAACAGCCACGTTATTGTGTTAAAGGGTGTTTAAGATGCCAGTAAAAAAATGATTACACAGTATGTTGATTTGTACCCCCAGGGGGAAATGTTTGTCAGACGATACACTTAGTGTATGGGCATTACAAGTATAGGAGACCGGCTCATTTAAATTGGGAAGATGTTTTTTGGAGGCCATCCTCCACGTCTCTTCTGACACCACGACTAGATCACCAGGGTGAACGTGTTCCGTGATGCAACAGCCACGTTAGTGTTTTCAAGGGAGTTTATGATTGCCCGTATAAAAATGTTTACACAGTTTGTTGATGTGTAACCACCAGGGGAAATGTTTGTCAGCCCTTACACTTAGTGTATGGGCATTACAAGTATAGGAGACCCGCTCCTTTCTAATGGGAAATTTTTTTCATGAGGCCCTCTGTGGAGGACAACCCACGGTCCTCCCACGTCACCAATGTGACTTAACTACACAGGCACAGCTCTCCGGCGCCCCCTTTGTCTCTCAGGTCAGTCAGGGAACTGCACCTAGAGCAAATGGGCCGCCGGGGAGGATGTCCTGTTACCCACTGGGTATTCTAAGGTTCGTGATCAGAGTAAAAGCATCAGCCCAAAATTAATTTTATGGTTTAATTGCCTTAAGGGCGCACTAAATAATTACAGAAATATACAGTAAGGTATACAACAGAATTACAGTGGATTTGCAGTCAGAGTAAAATACAACAATAATGTACAAGGCTTAGAGGTATTAGCTAAAGGTCAATGTTACCAGGCTGTAGGTTGCATGTGGACGCCGGGAGCGCAACGATCCACAGGTACGAATCTTAGTTGCTGGACAGTCCCAAAAAGTGTGCCGCTGCTCCCTTGGCAGATCTGTCCCTTGTTTCTTCTTAGATCTTCATCGTTGTTCTTCTGTGTGAATGACAAGGGTCTGCCATCCGCTCAAAGTTCTTATACCTACTAGGTCCCTCCCCTCAGTGCCTGAGGGTGGGCTAATAATCTCCACCCTTAGCTCCCTGCAGAATTTATTCTCAATATCTAAGAAAGGGGTTAACTTTCTCAAGGACGATCGGATCAGGACACGAGAGGTACCAGTGGATGCAGTTCATTTTGCCTGTCGCGTGGAGATCAAACCTTGCCCGTTTGGCCCTCCACGGTGGCCCAATCTCTATATCTCAGGTCCCCGAACCATCACTGACTCGGGAGTCGCAGATATTTTTTATGAGACTGTACCACGAAAGATGTGCTCATAATTAGTGTTGAGCGATACTGCCCGATATCCCGAAATATTGGATCGGATTGGATCGGCCCGATACTCAAAAAAGTATCGGGTATCGCCGATCCGATACCGGAAACCCAATGCAAGTCAATGGGACAGAAATATCGGAATTAAAAAAACCTCTTTCTTTCCTTGTAAACACTAGATATACACACATAGAATAATATATATATATATATATATATATATACATGTCATTGTGATATATATATATATATATACACATATATTTATAGTTCATGCACTTCTACATAGTAATATAGCCTCTGATTCAATTGCCGGGCAATGCCGGCTTTTGTGAAAATACAGAACCACCCGACATGAAATGACACATGGTTTACATAGAGTTAACCATGTCATTTCATGTAGTTTGATATATGGTTTTCACTAACAATTACATGAGTGTATGTGTGCAAAATTTTACACATGTAGGGGTTAATTAAAGGTGTAAATTCGTTGTAAAAAAAACGCATTTTTTTGCTACGAATTTACACCTTTAATTAACCCCTACATGTGTCAAATTTTGCACACATACACTCATGTAATTTTTAGTGAAAACCATATATCAAACTACATGAAATGACATGGTTAACTCTATGCAAACCATGTGTCATTTCATGTCGGGTCTGTAATTTCACAAAAGCCGGCAATTGAATTAACGGCTATTATACTATGTAGAAGTGTATGTATTATAAATATAAAATATATATATGTGTCACAAATTGAATGACATGTGTATATATATATATATATATATATATATATATATATATTGTAACATTTCCAGGGGTATTAGCTCTAGGATCGCTGTCTGGGTAGACAGAATGGCACGGAAACAGTTCATTCAGACAGCAATTATGGTAAAAACTGGCCGCAACCAGTTTTATTAAAGTCCACAGCACACAGATAAAACAAAGCATAAACAAAAGACCTAGGCTTGTCTAGCCACTAAATTACACTTATGTAATGTCCCTTTCTATCAGGAACCCAGACTCTATCAGTCTGTGCCCAAAACAACACATATGATATATGTTACCAGTATGGAGTTTTCCAGATACTCCTCCTTATGTCTGAAGGTCCACCCGACGTCCAGACTTGAGAGAGATCCACTCCTATTCAGTAGTCATTATGCTGGAGGTTCACAGAGACACTCTTGTGTCCGGGGTACCTCTAACCCAGACTGAGACGGCTCCCCTCCTCTTCAGTAATCATCAGCATGGAGGTTCACAGAGACACTCCTATGTCCGTGGTCCTTCCTGCACCCAGACTGAGACGGCTCTCCTCCTCTTCAGTAGCTTATCCGCATGCATTCTCACAGAGACTGCTTCCTTGTGCCAGGACACCTCTCTGTGTCCAGGCTGAAGACAGCTCTAACACTCTTGGAGACTGTTTCTTGTGCCAGGACACCTCCCTGTGTCCAGGCTAAACTAGCTCTCAGATTGTGTCCGCAGACACCTATTTCTGGCTTCCTAATTAACAGCTGATTGGCTTCAGGTTTAAGCTGCAAGTGTGCAATGAATGCAAGGTGTAGTGACCTTTCCCTACCACTAGGTCTACAAAACCACATATTTCCCTTATAGTTAGCAAAGAACCTAGGTGAAATGTACACCCCATTCACCACATATCCTCACTGTCTCACAGTATATACTAGTGATGAACCCGTTCTACGCCCGGGTGGCAAGCATTTTTATAGGTACATGGTCTCCCATTCTGGTATGTGCTTCCCCCCTCCTCATCCTGGTATGCAAGGTCACCTCCTGCCCAATCCTGGAATGCATGTGTTAGGGTTCGAGTTCCCGCTCCTGCACAAGGGGAGTCTCGAACCGGTGCCGCTGCGGTCTCCCATTCATCTCCGGCCGCAGTGGAGCCTGCTCAGCAGAGACGTCGTTCCAAGCGTCTTGCCCACTCCACTACTGGGCAGTGACTTGCTGCTGCCTTTCCTGGATCTGCTATTATAGCCAGTTCTGGAGCAGACGTCTTTGGGATAAAGTCCTGCATTTTCTCCTCTGAGCGTGCCCAGAGTGAGATCTCTCATTGGAGATCAGGGGTCACATGCTCAGGTACTGCAGCAGCTCCTATTGGCCCCCAGGAAGGCCCTGTTACTACTAGTCTTCTGAACAGGTTCTGATTGGTCCTTGTTCCTGGAAGGTCCTGTGGCTGTTGCTATAAAAGGGTAGCATGGCTGGGCCGCCATGCGCTAATATCAACCATTGTATGCTATGCGCCAGTGTGGTCATGCGTGTGTGTGGTTAGGGACCCGGCTGAAATAAGCCACTAGAATACCGACTTAATCGGTGAGGAGTTTAGTGTGCTAGCTGGTCAGGGTCGGTGTCCTAGATGCCCTAGATTACCGGCATAACCGGTGAGGAGTTTGATTGCCGTATTCAGGGTCTGGCGTTCAGACGCCATAGATTGCGGGTGACTCCCGCGAGGACATTAGCGCATGACCACGTATTATGCTCGCTAGCAATTAACCGTGTGCCTGAGAGCCTGACAGGACACGGTGTTTGTTCTCAGCGGCTCTGTGACGTAACAGGGTTCGCTCTCGACGCTAGACAGCGCCCTAGCGTTTTACTTTGCGGCTCACTGAAGCTAAGTGAGTTCGCACATATCGCCATATAGCACTGTGGCATCCCGTTAGCGGCTCTGTGAATTAACAGAGTCTGCACTTACTGCCACAACGCGCTACAGCGTTTATTTTAGCGACTCTGCGGGATAACAGAGTTCGCTACTTTCGTCATCTTACTAGCAGCAGGCTTTGCTTGCACGGTGGACCCCGGGCTGCGAACGCACCTCTCCACTTTATATATTTGGTGCGTTCCGCAGACCCTAACATAATATTAGCGCCAGGGTCTGGCTAGTAAAATGGCGGACGAACAGCGTCTATTGCAGTACATCCAGCAGCTGAAGGGTAGGTTGGAGGCTCTTGAGAGCACAACCTCAGCTGTGGATGTTACCGCAGTCGCTGTTCAGGCTGCTAGCGTGGCTGCAGCCAGTTTGTCCTCTGCCACCTCTGCCCCTACATTATCCCACCTCCCGCTTCCTGACAAGTTTGCCGGTGATAGCAAGCAATGTCGGGGATTCGTGAGTCAGTGCTCTATACATCTCGAGCTTCTGGCTGCACGTTTTCCCACGGATCGGGCACAAGTGGGTTTTGTACTTTCTCTACTCTCGGGCAGAGCGTTGGAGTGGGCAACGCCGCTGTGGGAGCGCGATGATCGTGTGGTGCAGAGTGCTCCTCGTTTCTTGGAGGCTCTTAAAAAGGTCTTTTTAGGACCCCAGGTCACCCACGATACGGCGCTACAACTGCTGGCATTGACACAGGGTTCGTCTTTGGTCAGTCAGTTTTCCGTCCAGTTTCGGACTCTGGCTGCTGAGCTAGATTGGTCTGATAAAGTTCTTATTCCTATCTACTGGCGGGGACTGGCTGACCATGTTAAAGACGCTTTGGCTACCAGGAGATTCCCGCCACACTGGAGAAGCTTATCTCCATATCTACCCGCATTGACCTCCGTTTTCACGAGCGGAGGTTGGAGCGGGCCCAGTGTAGGCAGAGGTTTCGGTTGGCTCCTACCTTTGCCAAACCTCTCGAATTCCCCGATCTGGCGTCCGAACCTCAAAAGGCCACAGAAGTTCCTCATGCAGGACCT
This sequence comes from Oophaga sylvatica, assembly GCA_033576555.1. NCBI lineage: Eukaryota > Metazoa > Chordata > Amphibia > Anura > Dendrobatidae > Oophaga > Oophaga sylvatica. The sequence continues at coordinate 57,581 of JARQOD010003637.1, forward strand.
AAGTCTCGGTCCGTCCGAGTATCCGTGGGTTTGTAACCATTGTCAGCAGACAGGACACTATGCCAACAGATGTCCACAGCGATCGGGGAAGCGATCGCGTCTAGTGGCCCTGGGAGGAGGTTCACTAGAGACAGCGGCATTTTCCTCCAAGATAACATTTAAAGGGACAATCACTGTTGGTACTTCCATTCTCACCGCCGACCTGTGCGTGGACTCAGGAGCAGAGGGGAATTTCATGTCCTCTAGCTTTGCTCGCCGTCATGCAATACCTCTGGTGGCGCTTGACAAATCAGTGACTGTTCGGGTAGTGAATGGGTCGTCATTGCCCTCACAAATTACACACCAGACTGTCCCACTTGCATTGTCTGTATCTCCTTCCCATCAGGAATTTATTTCCCTACTCGTCCTTCCCGAGGGAATAGACGAGATCCTACTAGGTATACCTTGGCTCCGTTTCCACTCCCCACATATAGAGTGGACTTCGGGTAGGATACTGGGTTGGAGTGATGCATGTACAGGCAGATGTGTCAGAAGTTGCGTTCAGGTTACCACTACTGAGTTACCCGCAGATCTTACTCCACTTCCCAAGCACTACTGGTCATATGCAGACGTGTTCTCCAAGAAGGCTGCGGAGACTCTTCCGCCTCATCGCCCCTATGACTGTCCTATCGACCTCTTGCCTGGCGCAGAACCTCCTCGGGGAAGGGTCTATCCCCTCTCTCTTCCTGAGACAGAGGCCATGTCGCAATATATTCAGGAGAACCTGGCAAGAGGGTTTATTAGGAAGTCGGTGTCACCGGCAGGGGCGGGATTTTTCTTCGTGCAGAAGAAAAACGGAGAATTGCGTCCGTGTATTGATTACAGGGGTCTTAACGCCATCACCGTTAAAAACAAGTACCCGTTGCCCCTGATCTCTGAGCTATTTGATAGGCTTCGGGGAGCAAGGGTATTCACTAAACTAGATCTGCGCGGTGCTTATAACCTGATTCGCATCCGTGAGGGGGACGAATGGAAGACGGCTTTTAATACCAGGGATGGGCATTACGAATATCTGGTGATGCCCTTTGGGCTCTGTAATGCTCCAGCCGTTTTCCAAGACTTTGTCAATGACATCTTCCGGGATATGCTCTCCACCTCGGTCGTAGTCTATCTGGATGATATACTCATCTTCTCTCCAGATATTGACTCCCACCGGAGGGATGTTGGCAGGGTCTTCGACCTCCTACGGGCAAATTCCCTTTACGCAAAGTTGGAGAAATGTGTGTTTGAGCAGGACTCTTACCTTTCCTGGGCTATATCATCTCCGCCCAGGGATTGGCTATGGATCCTGCCAAACTACAGGCGGTGATGGACTGGCAAGAACCCCACTCTCTAAAGGCGGTGCAGCGCTTTATGGGGTTCATTAATTACTACCGTCAGTTCATTCCCCACTTCTCAACTTTGGTAGCTCCCGTGGTTGCCCTTACCAAAAAGGGAGCTAATCCCAAATTGTGGTCTGAAGAGGTCTCCAAGGCCTTCACGTCTATTAAGTCTCATTTCGCTAGAGCTCCCATCCTACATCGCCCCGATGTTGATAAGCCATTTATATTGGAGGTGGATGCCTCGTCCATTGGTGCTGGAGCAGTCCTCTTCCAAAAGGATGCTCAAGGTCGGAAGCATCCATGCTTCTTTTTCTCTAAGACCTTCACACCAGCAGAGAGGAATTATTCCATCGGGGACAGGGAGTTGCTAGCAATGAAGTTGGCTTCTCGGAGTGGAGACATCTGTTGGAGGGAGCTCGCTTTCCCTTCCAAGTCTTCACGGATCACAAAAACCTGGTATATCTTCAGACAGCCCAGCGGCTTAATTCTCGCCAAGCCAGATGGTCCTTGTTCTTCTCCCGGTTTCATTTCACACTGCATTTCCTCTCGGGAGAGAAGAACATTCGTGCCGACGCTCTCTCTCGCTCTGTGGTGTCCTCGGAGGAGGAGGTAGAGGAGCCTCGGCTTATCGTCCCCACAGAGAGCCTGAGAACAGTGGCCCCGGTTTCGCTAGAGTCTGTGCCCCCGGGCAAGACTTTTGTGCCTACTAATTTGCGACCGGAGGTACTCTCTTGGGCACATTCGTCCAGGGTGGGTGGACACTTTGGGGCAAAGAGGACATCTGAATTGCTGGCGAGGACATATTGGTGGCCGCATATGGTCCGTGATGTTGGGGACTATGTTCGGGCGTGTGTCTCCTGCGCCAAAAATAAGTCTCCACGACAACGGCCAGCTGGGTTACTTTACCCTTTGCCGGTGGCAGACAGGCCCTGGGAGATGGTTGGGATGGACTTTGTGGTGGGCTTGCCCAAGTCTCGGGGTTGCACCATCATTTGGGTAATCACCGACCATTTCTCTAAAATGGTGCATCTGGTGCCACTACCACGGTTACCTTCTGCACGGGCTCTGGCAGCGTTGTTTGTTAGGCACATCTTCCGTTTACACGGCATGCCGGACAAGATTGTCAGTGACCGAGGTCCCCAGTTTGCGTCTCGGTTCTGGAGAGAGCTTTGTCGTCTACTCAGTATTGAGTTAAATCTCTCTTCAGCGTACCATCCTGAGACGAATGGGTTGGTAGAGAGGGCCAACCAGACCTTGGTCACCTATCTACGACATTTTGTCTCAGCCAGGCAGGATGACTGGGCATCCTTGCTACCATGGGCTGAGTTTGCATTAAACAATGCTGTGGCTGATTCCACCGGACAGACCCCATTCCTCCTGAACTACGGTCAGCATCCGCGGGTACCAGTGCCTATGCCCATGTCTTCCGCCGATTCCAGGGTGGCAGACTGGGCTGTGGAGGCACGGGACATTTGGGACCGCACGCAGGATGCCATTCAGGCCTCCAAAGAGAGGATGAGGTCTTCGGCGATGCCCATCGGCGCCCCGCTCCTACATTTGCTCCTGGGGATTTGGTGTGGCTCTCCGCCCGTAACATCAAGCTGCGAGTTGAGTCCACTAAGTTGGCACCCCGCTACCTGGGTCCTTTCAAGGTCCTCGAGCAGGTTAACCCTGTGGTATACCCTTTAGCTTCTTCCACCACGCCTGGGTATCTCCGACACCTTTCACGTGTCCCTCCTGAAACCCGTGCTCATGTCCCGGTTTTCTGAGTCATCTGTCGGGACATCGGGTTCATCTGCGGATGACCATGAGGTGAACGCCATCGTGGGGTGTAAGGTGGTACGGGGCAAAAAGTTTTATTTGGTGGACTGGAGGGGCTATGGGCCTGAGGATAGGTCTTGGGAGCCTGCCGAGCATGTTCACGCTCCGCAGCTCATCGCTGCCTTTGAACGCAGCGAGGCCCAGAGAAGGGGGGGCCCTAGGAGGGGGGGTAATGTTAGGGTTCGAGTTCCCGCTCCTGCACAAGGGGAGTCTCGAACCGGTGCCACTGCGGTCTCCCATTCATCTCCGGCCGCAGTGGAGCCTGCTCAGCAGAGGCGTCGTTCCAAGCGTCTTGCCCACTCCACTACTGGGCAGTGACTTGCTGCTGCCTTTCCTGGATCTGCTATTATAGCCAGTTCTGGAGCAGACGTCTTTGGGATAAAGTCCTGCATTTTCTCCTCTGAGCGTGCCCAGAGTGAGATCTCTCATTGGAGATCAGGGGTCACATGCTCAGGTACTGCAGCAGCTCCTATTGGCCCGCCAGGAAGGCCCTGTTACTACTAGTCTTCTGAACAGGTTCTCATTGGTCCTTGTTCCTGGAAGGTCCTGTGGCTGTTGCTATAAAAGGGTAGCATGGCTGGGCCGCCATGCGCTAATATCAACCATTGTATGCTATGCGCCAGTGTGGTCATGCGTGTGTGTGGGGTTTGGGACCCGGCTGAAATAAGCCACTAGAATAACCCACTTAATCGGTGAGGAGTTTAGTGTGCTAGCGGTCAGGGTCGGTGTCCTAGATGCCCTAGATTACCGGCATAACCGGTGAGGAGTTTTATTGCCCTATTCAGGGTCGGCGTTCAGACGCCATAGATTTTCGGGTTACTCCCTGAGGACATTAGGCATGACCACGTAATTATGCTCGCTAGCAATTACCGTGTGCCTGAGAGCCTGACAGACACGGTGTTTTGTTTCAGCGGCTCTGTGACGTAACAGGGTTCGCTCCTCGACGCTAGACAGCGCCCTAGCGTTTTACTTTGCGGCTCACTGAAGCTAAGTGAGTTCGCACATATCGCCATATAGCACTGTGGCATCCCGTTAGCGGCTCTGTGAAAATTAACAGAGTCTGCACTTACTGCCACAACGCGCTACGGCGTTTATTTTAGGACTCTGCGGGATAACAGAGTTCGCTACTTTCGTCTCTTTCTAGCAGCAGGCTTTGCTTGCACGGTGGACCCCGGGCTGCGAACGCACCTCTCCCCTTTATTTTTTGGTGCGTTCCGCAGACCCTAACAGCTGGGCCCCTCACCACCCCATTCTGGTAGAATGGTCCCCCACCCCCCAAATTTGGGGAAATGGGCCCCTCACCCCCCCAAACCTGGGATAAAGGGCCCCTCACCCCCCCAAACCTGGGTTGAATGGTCCCCTCCCCCCCAATCCCGTATGAAGGTCCCCTCATGCCCAATCCTGATTGATGGTCCGCTCACCCCCCAAACCTGAGGAGGTCCCCCACCCCCCAATCCCGATTCAGGTCCCCCACTCCCCAATCCCATGTACATGGTTCCCTCACCCCCCCAAACCGATGTGCAAGGCCCTCACCCCCAATCCCGAGTATGGGCCCCTCATCCCCCAACCCTGAATTTTATGGTCCCCCTCCCCCAATCCTGATGGCATGGGCCCCCCCACTCCCCAATCCTGATGTAGGTCCCTCACCCCCCCCCCCCCCCAAACTGATTCTGTCCCCCACCCCCCAAACCTGTGTGCGGTCCCCTACCCCCCAACCCCCATTGCATGGCCCCCCACCCCCCCAATCCGAATTTCATGTCCCCCCACCCCAAACCGGTTAAAGGTTCACCCCCAATCCTGGTGCGGCCCCCCCCTCCAAACCCCCCCAATTTTTGTTGAAAAGGTCCCCCCCCCACCCCCCCAAACCGGGATGAAGGTCCCCCCCCCCCAATCCCGAGGCAGGTCCCTCCCCCCAATCCCGATTTCATGGTTCACCCCCAATCCGATGTGGTCCCCTCAAACCCCCCCCTCCTTATTTATGGTCCCTACCCCAACCCGAAAAAAAAAATTGATGGGGGGGGGA
>JARQOD010003638.1:0-62774 GCA_033576555.1 Oophaga sylvatica
GGTATCGGTATCGGGTATCGCCGATACTTTTTGGGTATCGGCGATACCAATTCCAATCCGATACTTATTGGTATCGGAAAGTATCGCTCAACTCTACTAATAACGCCTTTCCAGTGTACCGACCCGGTTATCCTCTGACTACGTTACCTGCCTCTGCTTCCCCCAGTGTTTGCAGTAACATCGGCTCCAACCTAGACGGGATCCTGACAGAATAATCTCGCACCAAAATGGAGTCCGCTGTAAGCACCCTGAGGCAGCAAGTTACGGAACTTCAAAATTTTTGTACTAACTATCAAGGAAAATATTCTAAGTTACAAACTGAGTTCACGGGTCTACAACAGGAAGTAATTGAGCTACAAAAACAACTTCTGGATGTGCGCAATTCAGGGTCCGAATCAAACGCGCGGCTTCCGCTGCCTGCAAAGTTCAGTGGGGATCGCCAATAGTACCGAGGATTCCTCAATCAATGCCGCATATACTTCCAGATGCAACCTGCTCCTTTTACCAGTGAGAGGAAGAAAGTTTTTTTCATGATAAATCTCCTGACGGATGAAGCTCTTGCTTGGGCTTCACCTTATGTAGAAAAGGACTATGACCTCCTTAATGACCTGGAAGCTTTCACCGCAGCTATGAATCAAGTTTTTGATGACCCAAACCGCTGTGCCACAGCAGAAACCAAATTACATAATTTGCGCCTAGGACGTCGCTCTGTTGCGGAATATACATCGGAGTTCCGTCGCTGGGTGGCCGACACCACCTGGAATTCAGCGGCCCAGAGAAGTCAATTTCGACAAGGGTTATCAGAACCAGTGAAAGACGAGCTTGCCAGGGTTGAGACCCCTGACCGGTTGGAGGACTTTATTCAACTGTGTATCCGGATAGACCAGAGACTTACTGAAAGGAGAAAGGAGAGACAGCGAGCACTTGGGAATAGCCCTGGCTTCTCATTTTCAGCATCAGACCACCAAGAAAAGTCGCAAGGCGTGTCTGAACCGATGCAGATCGACGTCATCCGAAGACCACTCTCTGCACAGGAGAAGGAGAGGCGACATGCAGAACATCTCTGCCTCTATTGTGGGGACCCTGGACACTATGCCATCAACTGTCCTAACAAAAGGACTATAGCCTTTACCAACAACAGGTCTGCCAGCAATATGGACCTTTCTCAGCAGTCGGATTCCATCATGCAGACTATCTCATCAGTAACACCAGAAACAGACAAAATACATACTACATCATCTCATTTTGTAATCCCCATTCAGGTTGTAATGGGCACCCAAAAAATACAATGCTCTGCCCTGTTGGATTCGGGAGCAGGAAGAAATTTTATGGACTTAAAATTTACACGTGATAACAATATTTCCAGTAGGACCAAATCCACACCAATTGAAATGGAAACTGTGGATGGATCACCCTTGTCTTCTGGACCTGTCACGCATGAGACAATCAAACTTGAGATTTGTATCGAACCGGATCATCATGAAGCTGTCAGTTTTCACCTTATTTCATCTCCGAAATTTCCGGTTATCCTAGGGATCCCCTGGTTTTCAGTCCATAACCCTTTCATCAACTGGGCATCAAGGACCATCACCTTTCCATCTGACTACTGCAAGAATAATTGTCATAAGGAACCCCCTGTTCTCCAACAAGTCCAAATCTCTGAGATTTCGCATGAGAAGGAAGAGAAACTACCACCTCAATATCAGCAGTTCTCTGATGTCTGCAGTAAGAAGAAAGCAGATCAATAACCTCTTCACCGTCCTTACGACTGTCCCATTGAATTGCTGCCAGGAACAACCATTCCATTTGGGCGGATTTACAATCTTTCCAAACCCGAATTGAAGGTATTAACCCCTTCACCCCCAAGGGTGGTTTGCACGTTAATGACCGGGACAATTTTTACAATTCTGACCACTGTCTCTTTATGAGGTTATAACTCCGGAACGCTTCAACGGATCTTCGCGATTCTGAGATTGTTTTCTCGTGACATATTGTACTTCATGTTAGTGGTAAAATTTCTTCCATATAACTTGCGTTTATTTTTGAAAAATACGCAAATATGGCGAAAATTTTGAAAATTTAGCAATTTTCAAACTTTGAATTTTTATTCCCTTAAAACAGAGAAATATGTAACACAAAATAGTTAAGAAATAACATTTACCACATGTCTACTTTACATCAGCACAATTTTGGAATCAAAATTTTTTTTTGTTAGGAAGTTATAAGGGTTAAAAGTTGACCAGCGATTTCTCATTTTTACAACAAAATTTACAAAGCCATTTTTTTTAGGGACCACCTCACATTTGAAGTCACTTTGAGGGGTCTATATGGCAGAAAATACCCAAAAGTGACACCATTCTAAAAACTGCACCCCTCAAGGTACTCAAAACCACATTCAAGAAGTTTATTAACCCTTCAGGTGCTTCACAGGAACTAAAGCAACGTGGAAGGAAAAAATGAATATTTAACTTTTTAGCCACAAAAATGATCTTTTACAAACTTTTTTTCTATTTTCACAAGGGTAAAAGGAGAAAATGGACAGATAAGGTTGTTATGCAATTTCTCCTGAGTACGCCAATACCCCATATGTGGGGGAAAACCACTGTTTGGGCACACGGCAGAGCTCGTAAGGGAAGGAGCGCCGTTTGACTTTTTCAAACTAAAATTGGCTGGAGTTGAGATTGGACGCCATGTCGCGCTTGGAGAACCTCTGATGCGCCTAAACAGTGGAAACCCCCCACAAGTGACACCATTTTGGAAACTAGACCCCCTAAGGTACTTATCTAGATCTGTTGTGAGCACTTTGAACCCCCAAGTGTTTCACAAAAGTTTATAATGCCTGGGTGTGAAAAAAAAAAAAAAAATTCCACAAAAATGATTTTTTAGTCCTAAATTTTTGAATTTTCCCAAGGAAATTGGACTCCAAAAGTTGTTGTCCAATTTGTCCTGAGTACGCTGATACCCCATATGTGGGGGTGGAAAACTGTTTGGGCGCACGGCAGGGCTTGGAAAGGAAGTAGTAACGTTTTGGAATGCAGACGTTGATGGGGGTCATGTTCCGTTTGCAGTGCCCAGATGAGCCTAAACAGTGGAAATCCCCCACAAGTGACCCCATTTTGGAAACTAGACCCCCTAAGGAACTTATCTAGATCTTTGGTGAGCACTTTGAACCCCCAAGTGCTTCACACAAGTTTATAATGCCCGGGCATGAAAATAAAAAATCCTATTTTTTTCCCACAAAAATTATCTTTTAGTCACTAATTTTTTATTTTCCCAAGGGTATCAGGAGAAATTGGACCACATAAGTTGTTGTCCAATTTGTCCTGAGTACGCTGATGCCCCATATGTGGGGGGGAACCACTGTTTGGGCGCACGGCAGAGCTCGGAAGGGAAGGAGCACCATTTGACTTTTTCCAACCAAAATTGGCTGGAATTGAGATTGGATGCCATGTTGCATTTGGAGAGCCCCTGATGTGCCTAAACAGTGGAAACCCCCCACAAATGACCCCATTTGGGAAACTAGACCCCCTAAGGAACTTATCTAGATCTTTGGTGAGCAATTTGAACCCTCAAGTGCTTCACACAAGTTTATAACGTAGAGCCGTAAAATTTAAAAATCATATTTTTTCCACAAAAATGATCTTTTCACCCGAATTTTTATTTTTCCAAGGGTAACAAGACTCCAAAAGTTATTGTGCAATTTGTCCTGAGTACACTGATACCCCATATGTGGGGGTATACCACTGTTTGGGTGCATGGCAGAGTTTGGAAGGGAAGGAGCGCCGTCTCACTTTTTCAACGCAGAATTGGCTGGACGCCATGTCGTGTTTGGAGAGCTCCTGATCTGCCTAAACAGTGGAAACCCCCCACAAATGACACCATTTTGGAAACTAGACCCCTCAAGGAACTTATCTAGATGTGTGGTGAGAACTTTGAACCCCCAGGTGTTTCACTAAAGTTTATAACGTACAGCCTTAAAATAAAAAATCCTTTTTTTTTTTTACAAAAATGATTTTTTCGCCCCCAATATTTTATTTTCACAAGGGTAACAGGAGAAATTGGACCCCAAAAGTTGTTGTCCAATTTGTCCTGAGTACGCTGATACCCAATATGTGGGAGAAAACTACTGTATGGGCGCATGTCAGGGCTCGGAAAGGGAAGTAGTGACGTTTTGGATTGCAGACTTTGATGGAATGGTCTGGGGGCGTCATGTCGCATTTGGAGAGCCCCTGATACGCCTAAACAGTGGAAACCCCCCACAAGTGACCCCATTTTGGAAAATAGACCCCACAAGGAACTTATCTAGATGTGTGGTGAGCACTTTGAACCCCGAAGTGCTTCACAGAAGTTTATAACGCACAGCCGTAAAAATAAAAAATCCTTTTTTTTTACAAAAATGATTTTTTCGCCCCCAATATTTTATTTTCACAAGGGTAACAGGAGAAATTGGACCCCAAAAGTTGTTGTCCAATTTGTCCTGAGTACGCTGATACCCAATATGTGGGAGAAAACTACTGTATGGGCGCATGTCAGGGCTCGGAAAGGGAAGTAGTGACGTTTTGGATTGCAGACTTTGATGGAATGGTCTGGGGGCGTCATGTCGCATTTGGAGAGCCCCTGATGCGCCTAAACAGTGGAAACCCCCCACAAGTGACCCCATTTTGGAAAATAGACCCCACAAGGAACTTATTTAGATGTGTGGTGAGCGCTATGAAGCCCCAAGTGCTTCACAGAAGTTTATAATGTACAGCCGTAAAAACAAAAAAATCTTATTTTTTTTACAAAAATAATATTTTCGCCCCCAGTTTTTTATTTCCCAAGGGTAACAGAAGAAATAGGACAAATTTCACAATAACTCTTGGGTCCAGAGTACGCTGATACCCATATGTGGGGATAAACTACTGTTTGGACGCATGGCAGAGCTCAGAAGTGAAGGAACACCGTTTGACTTTTTCAACGCAGAATTGGCTGGAATGGAGATCAGACGCCATGTCACATTTGGAGAGCCCCTGATGTGCCTAAACAGCGGAAACCCCCCAATTCTAACTCCAACCCTAACCCCAACACACCCCTAACTCTAGTCCCAACCCTAATCCCAACCCTAACCCTAATCCTAACTCTAACCCTAATCCTAACTTTAGCGCCAACCCTAACCCTAACTTTAGCCGAAACCCTAACCCTAACCCTAATGGGAAAATGGAAATAAATACATTTTTTTATTTTATTATTTTTCCCTAACTAAGGGGGTGATAAAGGGGGGTTTGATTTACTATTTATAGCGGTTTTTATGATTGGCAGCTGTCACGCTAAAAGACGCTTTTTATTGCAAAAAGTAGTTTTTTGCATCGCCACATTTTGAGAGCTATAATTTTTGCATATTTTGGCCCACAGTCATGTGAGGTCTTAATTTTTGCGGGACGAGGTGACGCTTTTATTGGTACCATTTTTGAGCACGTGACATTTTTTGATCGCTTTTTATTTCGATTTTTGGGAGGTTAGAATGAACAAAAATCAGCAATTCATGAATTTCTTTTGGGTGAGGCGTTTTTATTGTTCCGCGTGTGGTAAAATCGATAAAGAAGTTTTATTCTTTGGGTCAGTACGATTATGGCGATACCTCATTTATATAATTTTTTTATGTTTTGGCGCTTTTATAGAATAAAAACAATTTTATATAAAAAATAATTATTTTTGCATCGCTTTATTCTGCGAGCTATAACTTTTTTATTTTTTTGCTGATGATGCTGTGTGACAGCTCATTTTTTGCGGGACAAGATGACGTTTTCAGCGGTATCATGTTTATTTATATCCGTCTTTTTGATCGCGTGTTATTCCACTTTTTGTTCAGCGGTATGATGATAAAGCACTGATTTTTTGCTTCGTTTTTATTTTTTATTTTTTAAGGGGTTCACAAAAGGGGTTAACTAGTGGGACAGTTTTATAGGGGGGGTCGTTACGGACGTGGCGATACCATATATGTGTACTTTTATTGTTTTATTTTTTTTATTTACAATAAGTAATGAATTTATTGGGGAATATTTTTTTTTTTTTTTTTTTTTTTTTTTGGATTTTTTTTTACACATGTTTATTTTTACTTTTTTTTACTTTTTTACTTTGTCCCAGGGTGGGACATCACTGTATTTCATCAGATCGCTGGTGTGACAGTGTGCACAGCACTCTGTCACACCAGCGATGTGACAGGCAGTGCAGGACGCTTCCTCATGCCTGCTCTCGGCAGGCACTGAGGAAGCCGCCTCCCTCCAGGACCCCAGCGCCATCTTGGATCCGGGTCCTGGGAGGGAGGAAGCCCTCAGAGCAGCGCGATCACATCGCGCTGCTCTGAGGGTCTCAGGGGGGCGCGCAGGGAGCCCCCACCCTGCGCGATCCTCCCCTGTGCCCCCAGCACACCGCGATCATGTTTGATCGCGGTGTGCAAGGGGTTAATGTGCTGGGAGCGGTCCGTGACTGCTCCTGACACACAGTCACGGGTGTCAGCTGTGATAATCAGCTGACACCCGGCGGCGATTAGCTGCGCTCCCTCCGGGAGCGCAGCTAATCGCCTATGACGTACTATCCCGTCCATGGTCAGAATGGCACGGGTTTTATGGACGGGATAGTACGTCTAATGTCAGAGAGGGGTTAAGAGAGTTCCTGGATGAAAATGTAGAGAAAGGTTTTATTCGACCTTCCACATCTCCAGCTGGGGCACCCCTGTTCTTTGTTGAAAAGAAAGACTCCACTCTGCGGCCATGTATTGACTACAGAGAGATTAATAATATCACCGTCAAGAATCGCTACCCTTGATTCCTGAACTATTCGAGAGACTCCATTCTGCGAAAATCTTTACGAAGCTGGATCTTAGAGGGGCTTACAACCTCATACGGATTCGCCCAGGAGATGAGTGGAAGACCGCCTTCAGAACGAGATATGGACATTTTGAATCTCTGGTTATGCCCTTTGGCCTTAGCAATGCCCCAGCCACCTTTCAACATTTTATTAATGATGTATTTCGAGATTTCTTGGATCAATTCGTTGTGGCTTATCTCGATGACATTCTTATATTTTCAGACACCTTGGAAGAGCATCGCAGGCATGTCCAGTTAGTCTTGGAACGACTACAGGAGAACCATCTTTACATTAAACTTGAAAAATGTGAGTTTGAACAAACCAGTATCCAATTTCTGGGATATATCATCTCCCCAGAAGGTCTGAGCATGGATCCCAGCAAAATCAATGCTGTAGTGGACTGGCCTGTTCCAAGAAATTTAAAAGACGTCCAGCGTTTCATAGGATTTGCAAATTTTTACCGAAAATTTATAAAGAACTTTTCAGGGATCATACTACCAATTACTACACTAACAAAAAAGACCAAAGCATTTTTCTGGTCTCCGGAGGCACAGGAGGCTTTTGACAAGTTGAAAACTCTTTTTACGTCTGCTCCATTGTTAGTACACCCAAATCCTGAATTGCCATTTACGGTCGAAGTGGACGCCTCAGACTCTGCAGTGGGAGCCATTCTGTCTCAGCGAGTTGGGGACAAGATGCAACTTCACCCATGTGCGTTTCTTTCCAACACCATGTCATCTGCAGAAAAAAACTACGACATCGGTAATAAAGAACTGTTAGCCATTAAAGTTGCCTTCTCCGAGTGGAGACGTCTTCTGGAAGGTGCCAATCACCCTGTGACTGTCCTCACGGACCACAAGAATCTTGAATTCCTCCGTACAGCAAAAAGATTGTCTGCAAGACAAGCACGATGGGCCTTATTTTTCTCAAGATTCAATTTTATAATTTCTTACCGGCCTGGTTCAAGAAATGGCAAGGCTGATGCCCTGTCCAGGATGTGTTCAGAACCTCAGGAGAGGTCTAGTAATGACGATACAATTCTAGGCCCTAAAAATTTTTGGGAATATTGCACTCTAAAAGACTATGTAATAGAATTAAAGATGGATACCAAGAAGACTCTTTCCTTAACCATCCTTCGGAAGACGTCGATCTTTCATTCAAAGAGGGGTTTTGGATGCAGAAACACAAAATATATGTACCTGAATCTTCTCGCTTTGAAGTCCTCAAAAGTGTCCATGATTCTAAACTGGCAGGACATCCGGGAGTTGCAAAAACACAAGACTTACTACTTTGTTTCTTTTGGTGGCCTAATTGTAGTAAGGACGTGAGGAAATATGTTTCAACCTGTTTAACATGCGCACGAAACAAGACCCCACGATCGTCTCCTCTAGGACTCCTGCAACCACTCCCAGTTCCATCCAGGCCTTGGGGTTCTATTTCCATGGATTTTATTGTTGAACTACCCCCTTCCAAACAGATGACCGTCATCCTTGTCATAGTGGACCGACTCACAAAAATGGCCCACTTTATCCCAACTGAAGGAATTCCTACTGCTGAAAAAACTGCAGAACTGATGATCAAAGAGGTATTCAGGTTACATGGAATTCCTGACAGCGTGGTGTCTGACAGAGGCGTTCAGTTTACGTCAAAATTTTGGAAGAGTTTCTGTACAGCCTTGGGAGTCACGGTGAATCTTTCTACCGCTTTCCATCCTCAGTCCAATGGCCAGACGGAGAGAACGAACCAGACTTTGAAGCAATACCTCCGTTGCTTCATTTCCTATCTTCAGGATGACTGGGTGGACTATTTACCAACAGCAGAGTTTGCCTACAACAACTCCATACATAGCGCTACATCTCAAACCCCATTTTTTGTTTACTATGGATTACATCCAGTATTTATCCCTAATCTGCCAGTGAACACTCCCATTCCGGCTGTTAATGACAGGCTTGCAAAATTACAGGAATCCCAGAAGGAACTAATAGAGGTGTTACTCAAGACCCAGGAAGAATATAAGGAAGCAGCAGATAAACATCGGAGAGTGCCCCCTGCTCTTCAGGTTGGAGACAAAGTTTGGCTGTCCACTAAAAATCTAAAGACACATGTACCATCCTCCAAATTGGGTCAAAAATTCATTGGACCTTTTCAAATTTCTGCAAAAATTAACCAGGTTGCTTTTCGTTTAAAACTTCCCAACAATCTAAAGATTCATCCAGTATTTCACATATCCTTGCTCAAACCCTTTTGTGAAAACCCGTTTCCAGGAAGAATTCAGCCACCTCCTCCACCAGAAAGGATCCGTGGTGAAGAAGAATACATTATGGATAAGATTCTGGACTCCCGAAAATTCAGAGGTAAACTGCAGTATCTGGTGCAGTGGAAGGGTTATGGACCAGAGGAAAATTCATGGGAACCAAAGGACAACGTCCATGCTCCTAGACTTGCAAGAGCCTTTCATCAGAGGTACCCAGATAGGCCATCCTGGAAGGAGGGGAGTACTGTCAGGAATCGAACCCAGTACCTCTTGTCCACCGGCCAGCAGCTCTACCATCTGAGCTATTCTGCTGGCTGCAAGGTTCCTTGCTGAACCCAGATACCATGGACTGTTCTTCCTGATCGGCTCCACCCAGTGTTCTCTTGATTGGCCTCTGATTGCCAATTACACACCCTATATAAACCTGGCACTGTGGGTGTGTCATTGCGAGATTATTGTGCTTCTAGCCTCTAGTCAAGCGTTTCCTGCTGTTCCTGCTGCTCCCAATACCAATACCGCTCTCCTGTGAACTGACCTTGGCCTGCCCTTCTGACTACGCTCTCCGCCTGATCCATTGCTACCAATACCGCTCTCCTGTGAACTGACCTCGGCCTGCCCTTCTGACTACGCTCTCCGCCTGATCCATTGCTACCAATACCGCTCTCCTGTGAACTGACCTCGGCCTGCCTTCTGACTACGCTCTCTGTCTGATCCAGTGCTTCTAATAACGCCTTTCCAGTGTACCGACCCGGTTGTCCTCTGACTACGTTACCTGCCTCTGCTTCCCCTAGTGTTTGCAGTAACATCGGCTCCAACCCAGACGGGATCCTGACAGTTGCAGTCTGTGGTACTCATTGTATTAGGACATCTATACAAAGCTCCACCAGAGTTTTAAAAAAAAAAGAATTTCTATCTTGCCTGTAGAATAATGGTGGGCAGAGTAGCAGTCTGTGGTACTCATTGTATTAGGCCATCTATACAAAGCTCCACCAGCGTTCAAATACTAAGAATTTTTTGCAGCCATCGTTTTTTGTGCAGACAACTCCACAGTTGTCAATTAGGTAACCACCAAAATGAGTGTCAAAAGGCCTGCTGCAGGTGGAAAGGGGAATAGGCGTGTTGTGAAGGGAAAAAAATGTTGTGTCCGTGGGGTAGGTGTTTAAAGCAACAGTAACATCTGCAGGAGAAAGACCATCTTCCAGCCAAACTAAGATGTCTACTTCTTTTAGTGGACAATGTGGTACGATCCCTTTCTTACGGGCATGCCCATCGCTACAAATTCCAGATGAGGCACAAAAAAAGGTGCTTCAACAGATATCAAGTGCTCCTTTAAGTCGGCTCTCCACCTCAACTTCAACAACACAAAAACTCCAGTCCTCAGAGGTGTCACCCCAATCGCTCTTGCTTCCTCACAGCTCCCAAGTCTCCAACTGCCCGTCTGAGCATGGGGTAGAACAGATGGTTGAGTCTGCAGAGCTGTTTACTCATACTATAGCCTGGGAATCAGAGGTCGTCTCCACAGCTTCTGTGAATCCAGACGAG
The DNA here is from genome assembly GCA_033576555.1 of Oophaga sylvatica. Classification (NCBI taxonomy): domain Eukaryota; kingdom Metazoa; phylum Chordata; class Amphibia; order Anura; family Dendrobatidae; genus Oophaga; species Oophaga sylvatica. The sequence continues at coordinate 10,643 of JARQOD010003638.1, forward strand.
AAAATGATCTGCACTGATGCCCAGAATGTTTATGAGTCTGATCCAGGACCAGATGAAGAAGGTTCTGAGCATAATGTAGACCCTCATTCCCAAACTGTAACTCCTGTTGGTGGAGACAATGAGGAAGACGATGATGAGACTCAAATACCAGATGTGAGCGACAACTTGAGTTTTGTGTCCGGGCAGGAAGAGGTTGGCTCTGAGGATGACGGGGGTGAAAACACACAGGGTGATGATGACGAGGTTGTAGATCCCACTTACTGTCAACCCACAGTCAGACAGTCGATGAGGTCAGCAGAGGAGGTGGAGGAGGATTCGAGTGATGACGAGGTCAGGGTGCGCCTTCCTGGACAGACACGTAGTACTGGAAGCACGTCACCAACTGCATCCTCAACCACAACTCTGCCTCTGACCACAAGTCAAGGTGGCTCTTCAGGTCGCATTTGTTCTAAGCCTTGCATAGCCTGGGCATTTTTTAACATCGATAAGGATGACCCAACTCGTGTTATCTGTAACATTCGTGACCAAAAGCTAAGTAGAGGCCAAAAAATCCATAGTTTGAGTACTTCATGCATGAACCGTCACATGGATATGAAGCATAAGTTGCAGTGGCAAGCTCACTGTGCTACAATGCGGCCTAGCAGGCCGGCCCAACCACCATCTGCCCCATCTTGTGCATCCGCGACCGCGGCCTCTTCATCCTCTGTCACTGGGGGGACAGCAGTCAGACCTGTTTTGAGACTCATGAAAAGAGAACTCGGCACTCAACTTAGCGAAAAGGGTAAATATTTATTGTAGTCCACGGTAGTGAAACGTTTCGGTCCTAAATTTCGGACCTTCATCAGCCACATTAAGTACCGGGAGGGGGTAGAAATACCCAATTCAGAGGTAAGCAGTAGATACTGTTGGGATCAGGTAGATCTCCAAAGTAAGGGTTAAAGGTGAGCATCTGGGTGAGAGTTTTAAGTCAGGTCTCCGCTGCATGCCGTGGGAGGGACGCGGTATCCGCCGCTGGTCCTTGTGCAGTCACTGCACAAGGACCAGCGGCGGATACCGCGTCCCTCCCACGGCATGCAGCAGAGACCTGACTTAAAACTCTCACCCAGATGCTCACCTTTAACCCTTACTTTGGAGATCTACCTGATCCCAACAGTATCTACTGCTTACCTCTGAATTGGGTATTTCTACCCCTCCCGGTACTTAATGTGGCTGATGAAGGTCCGAAATTTAGGACCGAAACGTTTCACTACCGTGGACTACAATAAATATTTACCCTTTTCGCTAAGTTGAGTGCCGAGTTCTCTTTTCATTATCTTCACGGTGTAGGAACCTACTCTGGCACCTTTCAGGCTGTGCACACGATTTATCTTTATACACTGTTTTGAGACTCAGACCTGGCACCTCTTTACCAGCAACAGCCAGTCAGATTGGCAGGTCATCAGTTCATTTGGAAGTGGAAACACCAGCTGGTGTTGAGCACTCTCCGACATCGAGAGCACCACCTTTGGATCAAGGCAACCTAACTTTTACGCCTGCATCTTCCTCACAGACCGTCAGTTGTTGGGGACACCCTACTCAACCCCGTCTATGCACAACAGCCAGCCCTCGGTCCCTCAGATGTGGACAAGTAAAAGACCATTTCCTCCTAGCCATGAGAAAGCTAAGAGGTTGAATTTCACCATCTGCAAGCTCTTGGCTACAGAAATGCTGCCTTTCCGCCTTGTGGACACAGAGGATTTTCGAGACCTTATGTCCGTCGCAGTGCCCCAATACCATATGCCCAGTCGGCACTACTTCTCAAAGAAAGGTGTGCCTGCGCTCCACCAGCATGTCGCACACAACATCACCGCTTCTTTGAGAAACTCAGTGTGTGACAGGGTGCATTTCACCACAGACACTTGAACGAGTTGGCATGGACAGGGGCATTACATGTCACTGACTGGGCACTGGGTAACTTTGGTGACAGCAGGACAAGGGGCTGCTGTCCAAGTGTTGCCGTCCTCATGAGTTGTGCGTCAATCCTCTTTATCTCGAAGTTCCTCCACTGCTTCTGCCTCCTCAACCTCCTCTCGGTCCTCCACCTGCACCCAAAGCCTGTCTGGTCATGCTACGGGATTTCTAACTGCGCAGAAGGGATCCTGAAGCACACCTCCTTGCTATGCTGGCAGAAGGGCTCAACGTAATCAGGTGGTTTTGACGTTGAAATGTCTGGGAAATGTGAGTCACACAGCTGAGGAGTTGTGGTCAGCTCTGGAGAACCAGTTTCATGAATGGTTGTCTCCACTGGACCTGCAACCAGGGAAGGCTGTGTGCGACAATGCCGCAAACCTGGGTGCGGCCCTTCGCCAGGCAATGTCACACACGTGCCTTGTATGGCTCACGTGTTGAACCTGGTTGTCCAGCAATTTTTAGCCCACTATCCCAGACTACATGGCCTTCTGCAGAGGGCACGGTCGCTGTGTGCTCTCTTCTGCCGTTTGCATCCCGCAGCTCAGCGACTTACATCTCTACAGATGTCGTTGGGACTGCCACTTCACTGGCTAAAATGCGATGTGCCAACACGGTGGAATTAAACTCTGCACATGTTGCAGCGACTGTGGCAGCACAGACAAGCCCTGGTGCAATATGTTCTGAATTATAACCTGGGCCAACAAGATCCAGAGGTGGGGCAAATCAAGCTGGAGGAGTGGTCTCAGATCAGGGACCTATGCACCCTTCTGCACAGTTTTGAAATGGCCACGAAGATGTTTAGTGCTGACGATGCCATTATCAGCATGACTATTCCGGTGATTTACATGCTGGAGCAGATGTTAAACAGAATTCGGAGTCAGGTGGTGAAACAAGAGGAGGTGGAGGAAGTAGAGGAGGAGGAGTTGTATGCAGAAGGGCTAACATCTGCAAGGTCCAGATGGTCGGCAGCACCAAGGTGGCTGGCATGGGAGGGTGGGGGAGTGGGATTAACCAGGGCGCATGGTAGCAGCCAAACTAGTGAGGAAGGTGCAGGAGCCCAGGAAGAAGTGGAGGACAAACTGGTGATGGGCATGGAAGACTCATTAGATGAGGGAGACCTTGATCACATTTCTGTTGTGCGAGGTTGGGGAGAGGGCAGAGGAAGGAAGCATGATTCGTACCTCGCCACCAACACAACAGGGACTTGGTGCTCCTGGATGCGCAAGACACATGAGTGCCTTCTTGCTCCACTACCTGCAACATGACCCTCGAATTGTCAGAATTCTAAATAATCCTGACTACTGGGTAGCCACACTGTTAGATTCCCGGTACAAAAGTAAATTTGCCGAAATAATTCCTGCCATAGAAAGGGATTCACGCATGCGGGAGTATCAGCAGAGACTATTGCAGAATCTTACATGTGCTTTTCCACAAAACACCAGTGGTGCACGTAGTGAATCTCACAGTTCTAACTTGCCAACCATGGGACTGTTGAGTGTTCAGCACTCAAACCGTAACAGAAACACAGTATCTGCTGGTGTTCACAGCAATTTTGCGGAATCCTTTCACCAGTTTTTTAGCCCATCCTTTGCAAGGCCACAGGAGACAAGAATTCAGACACATAGTCAACGCCTAGAGATGATGGTACAGGAGTATCTCCAACTGAACATCGAAGCCATGACTGTGTCACTGGACCCTTGCTCTTTTTGGGCTTCCAATCTGGATAAATGGCTGGAGCTCGCCACTCACGCCTTGGAGATCTTGTCATGCCCCGCAGCCAGCATTCTCTCTGAACGTGTGTTCAGTGCTGCTGGTGGTGTGCTGACAGATAAGCACACGCGGCTGTACATTGAGAATGTAGACAGACTCATGGATCCGCAAGGACTTTTCTACCCCTGTGTCATCCTGGGGAGAGTAAAAGCTTGAGGATTTGGTAAAATCACCTCACCAAACATTTTAAGCTTTAAAATTGATAATAATTTGTAGCTGCATCTAGGCCGGAAAATAATTTTGGGCCTGTAGCAGTGTGTGGTACTCATTCTGATAGGCCATCTATACTAAGCTCCACCAGCTTTCAAATTAATAATAATTTTTAGCTGCATCTTGCCTGTAGAATAATTTTGGGACTGTAGCAGTGTGTGGTACTCATTGTATTAGGCCATCTATACTAAGCTCCACCAGCTTTCAAATTAATAATAATTTTTGTTCTCTCTGAACGTGTGTTCAGCGCTGCTGGTGTGCTGAGTCTGACAAATAAGCACATGCGGCTGTGTCTCGACCCGCCACCACAATTGTGGATTACCAGGGCAATGGGGTACTCAGAGCCGAGCCCATGGAAGTCTATGGGGTTTGTCACAGGTAGCGGTGGCTCGGTCTGTGGCCCTGGCGGTCTGGCGTATGTTGGGGGAATATTTACAGGGGATAGATATATTTACAGTTCGTGACGCCACCTGTAGTCTCTGGTAATTTGTACCAGCGCTGCTGTTGAGCTCTGAGGGGATGGTGAGGCAGCTAGATGTCGGGTCCCCTACAGGTGGGACTCTTCCCTCAGGTCGATGGTTATGGTGGGGTTGTGCAGGGATGCAATCAAATAACACAGTCTCACACATCAGCGTCTTTCCATACCTTTTTACTTGCAAGATGGTTATGCAGGTCCCAGGGAGGCTGATCCAATGGAGGATGTGTTTCAAGATAGCAGCTGGACAAGTTAGGGGCCTCCTTTACTTTCACAAAGATGAGTCCAACCAGCATGAAGCGTAGTTCCCTCAATAAACTCCAGCTTCTCCAAGCTGTACTGCCCGGTCAGTTTTGTGGTCGGAGCCTTCCTGTGATGAAACTAGGTTCTTATATGCTTGGCCTAGCTCAAAGTTCCTATTCCACCTGACCCCAGTTACGTACTGACACTCCAGGGGCTGCTTGCCATTACCTAAGGTCCGGTAAGCCTCTGGGTTTTCTACCACCATGCGTGAAGCTATGGTGATGCTTCGGTCTCCAGTGACCGGTGACAACGTGCAGGACTTCTCCAATCCTATAGCACTCAGAATTCCTACCACTGTGCCTTTCGACTTGTCCGCGCTGGTAGCATAAGCATTTCTCACTTCACAGGTTAATAAAGTCAGTCCCTTACTTAATTCCTTTCTTGAGCTTGTTGCCAGACTCTCAGTAATCTTCTAGGCAGGAGCACGTCTCTGAACCTTCACTGTCCTTGGGACAGGAGACTGAAGTATATCTGCAACTCACTTCTTTCTTCTTAATAAATGTCTCAGTCCGTCTATCAGTAGGGCACAGCTCTGACCAGGCTGAGGTGATCTGGCTCACCTTTACTGGACTCCACTTTCTGAACTGCACAATCAATCCCTCCTCTGTCTTCCTGACAGGAAACTGAACTGAACTCCTCGAGTCACTGACTGAATGACTGCCTGAATGCTGCATGTGACTAGACTATATATATACCTGTGGGTGTGTCTAAGTGTGTGCTGAAATGAATGTTCATTGAGCATTAAACTGCTATCTCTCCACACATTCTCCAGGGTACTGCGTGTGCCTTCACACCAGGGCTACACAGCTGTCCACTGAGAATGTAGACAGACTCACGTTCATAAAGATGAACAAATCATGGATCCGCAAGGACTTTTCTACCCCTGTGTCATCGTGTGGAGAGTAAAAGCTTGAGGATTTGTTCAAATCACCTCACCAACCGTTTTAAGCAACTCTGGGGCAATTGATGCTTAAGTGGTGTCTGTGCCCCAAATTTTTGGAAAAAATGGTGACTCTTTTTGGAGTCCCCTTGCTGTGTTTTATGTGACGTTGGCATCGTCTTTCCCCACCCCCCTTTTAACCGTAAGAAACTACATACACTATGGCTTGGGGTAACACAGATAGTTGAGTGTGAAGACTAGAGCTGTTTACTCATACTATAGCCTGGGAATCAGAGGTCTGCTACAAAGCTTGAGTGTTTGCTAGTCAGCGGAGTAGCCACAGGCTAGATATAATTACAAATTTTTAACTGCATCTAACCCAAACAATAATTTTGGGCCTAGTAGCAGTGTCTGCCAGTCAGTGGAGTAGCCACCGGCTGTAGATATAATTACAAATTTTTAACTGCATCTAACCCAGACAATAATTTTGGGCCTAGTAGCAGTGTCTGCTAGTCAGCGGAGTAGCCACCGGCTGTAGATATAATTACAAATTTTTAACTACATCTAACCCAGACAATAATTTTGGGCCTAGTAGCAGTGTCTGCTAGTCAGTGGAGTAGCCACCGGCTGTAGATATAATTACAAATTTTTAACTGCATCTAACCCAGACAATAATTTTGGGCCTAGTAGCAGTGTCTACTAGCCAGCGGAGTAGCCCCCGGCTGTAGATATAATTACAATTTTTTAACTGCATCTAGCCCAGACAATAATTTTGCAACCAAATTCAGATAGACAGTTTCAAAGGAGCGCCAGGCTGGCGATAAAGGCAGATGAGATTAAGGTTGTGCGCTGCAGCTCCGGCCGGGTACCTCAAGAGAGGATTAGACATAAGTGATGATAAAGCAATCCGGTCATAAGGAGCGCGAGGGACGCAATTCAGCTGATATTAAAAAGTCTTCATTTATTGATATCCACAACGCGTTTCAACGGAATAGCTCCGTCTTCCTCAGGTGGCAGTTATACATAGAATGGAGTAGGAAAGGTATATAAAGGTGGAGCAGCAAATGAAAATTAAAAGGCAATTAATCCGAACACCCACATGATTAAAAATGCAAATATGACTGCAAAAAAGAAAAAAGAAAAAAAAAACAGATATATTGAATAAAACCAACCTAAAAGCGACATAAAAACAATGTACACAAGGAAAAATAAATGAAAATAAATAAATAAATCTCAAAATGCATATATTACGTGACTTTTTCAATAGTGAGGTACAGTAAAGATGTATATCTTTGTACCGTGTTAGCCAGTAGATAGAAAAATATTTAGACTTGAGAGTCCTCAGTGGTTGATACCTTTTAATGGCTAACTGAAAAGATGGTAACAAATTGCAAGCTTTCGAGACTACTCAGGTCTCTTCATCAGGCAAAGACTAATACAAAATCTGAAGAATCACATATTTATACACAAAACACCACAGAAAAAATGCAATAGATAAGACAAGTGACGTGAAGCAGAATAGTCATTATGGCAGAGGGATGAACATAAATATTGGAACAGTTCATAGATAAGGAGTGTGAAAGTTTTATTACCCTCTGATTGGGGTCTGGTAATGTTTTGTGATGTTTTCACAGGGTATTTGGAGTAAATTCCTTAATTGATGTAATAGGCCATAAATCCATGTGATAGGTTCATTCCAGCCTTAAGAGTGTCAAAGGTCACCATCAATTTGTATTCGCAAATTCTTCTCTGTCTCCGAGATGTGAAATTGCCTCTCAGTACAAGTATTTTCATATTTAACATGCTATGATCAGGGGAGCAAAAATGTTTTGCCACAGGTAGATCCATTCTTTTTTCTCTTATTGTGTGGCGATGAGAATTCATCCTTATTCTCAGTTTTTGCCCGGTCTCCCCCACATACAGTCCCCCAGTTGGACATTTAGTACATATAATTAGGTACACCACATTAGATGTGATGCAGCTGAAAGTACCTGGTATCTTGTAGTCCCGATGGGAGTTGGGGATCTTTATCTGTCCGTGGTTATTATAAATGGACAAGTTTTGCATTTCTTCTTGTTGCAAGGAGAGGTTCCTGCAGCTGTTGGGGAGGACAGGGAACTTCTGACAATGATGCTTCTTAGATTTGGGGGCTGCCTAAAACACAGTAGAGGGGGATCTGGAAATATGGATTGTAATCGGGCATCTTTTTGTAGTAAAGGTTGTAGTTTCCATGCAGCTCCCCTTAGCACCTCCAGATTTGGATTGTAGGTGACCACTAGAGGCACCCGGTTATTTCCTTCTTTAGCTTTGTAATGTAACAGGTGATTCCTTGATATTCTGGTGGCTCTTGTAATTTGGTTTTCAATTGTTCTTGGATGGTAGCCCTGATTTAAAAAGGTCTTTCTAAGGCGACCAAGGTGTTCATCTCTATCCATGGGGTTGGAACATATACGGTTGTATCTGATGGCTTGGCTGTAGACAATAGAGTTTTTTATGTGTTTTGGATGGAAACTGTCCCATTTAAGGTATGTTGGACGGTCGATTGGCTTCTGATACAGGGATGTCTCTATTTCATTGTTCTTTAGCTTAATGATGGTGTCCAAAAAGTTAATTTCAGTGCTGGAGTAGTTGAGTGTTAAGTTGATGGTGGGATGAAATTGATTGAACTGTTCATGGAACGTCTTTAGCTGTTGCTCAGACTCCGTCCAGATGATTAAGATATCATCAATGTAGTGGTAGTAGGCCCGAGGCCTGATGGGACATGAGGACAGAAAGTCGCTTACAAGCTTGGCCATGAAAAGATTTGCATACTGAGGAGCCATTTTATTTCCCATAGCTGTGCCAGTCTCCTGTAAATAGATCTTGTTGTCAAATTCAAAGTAATTGTGGGTGAGGATGAATTTTGTGAGTTTCACCACAGAATCAGCATCATTCGCGGTGTTTTTCATGAAGTCTTTGCAGGCATTTAATCCATTCTGGTGTGGGATATTAGAGTACAAGGATTCCACATCCATGGTGGCCAGGATGGTTCCTTCTGGTAGAGGACCTATTGCTGCTAGTTTATTCAGTAGGTCAGTTGTGTCCTGAATGTAGCTGGGTGTATCCTTTACCAGGGGTTTAAGAATGCCCTCTACCCATCCAGATACCTGCTCAGTTATGGTGTCCACACATGAAATAATCGGCCTCCCTGGATTTCCGGCTTTGTGGATTTTGGGAAGCATGTAGAATGTCCCTGTTCTTGGACTCTCTGGTATCAGGTCATCGGCTCTTATGGATTTGTCAGACAGACAAGATACCAACTTACTTAGTTCCTTGTAATAGTCCTGTGTAGGTTCCGACTCCAGTTTTTTGTAGTAGCGTGTGTCCATAAGTTGTCTGTTTGCTTCCTTCATATAGTCTGATGTGTTCATCATGACTATTGCACCTCCCTTGTCAGCAGGTTTAATGATGATTTCTTTGTTGGTTTTCAGAGACTGTATAGCCTTTCTCTCCTGGGCACTGATGTTGGATGCTTGTCTCTTGTTGGTGGCTATGATGGTGGATTTTATCAAATATCTGAATGAGTCTATATATTTATCCAAATGAGGGTTGCGTCCAGGAGGAGGTGTCCAGTCTGACCTCTTCTTGGTTGTTGGGATACCTTTTCCTTCAGTCCGAGTGTTTTCTGAATCTTCTGTATCATTGAAGTATTCCCTCAGGCGCAGTCTCCTGAAAAAATGTTCCATATCACTGCAGAGTTCAGTTTTATCCAGGGCCTTAGTGGGACAAAATGAGAGTCCTCTAGAAAGCACGGCCAGTTCCACCTTGTTGGGTTAGTAATCCGAGAGATTGATGACACAGTTAGATGCTTTTGTGTCTGGAATGGAGTGGTTGTCAGAGTTGTCAGGTTTTGGTTTTGTTTTGGATCTGTTTGTATAGAGTCCGGAATTGAGACGCAATCTGTGTAGTTTCTTTCTTTGTTATGAATCAGAAAGGTCCGTAGTTTGTTGTAGTATTGTTGTAATTTTTGTTCTGTGCTTTCTGTAAGTGTTTTCCTTAGGCTTTCAAATTGCCCTTGGACTTTACTCCTTATGCTGTAGCAGACATGCAAAAGATGGTTCCTAAGTCTCTCAGACGTCCTGTGACAAAGGTTTTTTGCATAATGGGTATTGTAGGTGTGAAGAATTGGGTTTGTAATCCAGAGTCCTTTGGGAATTAAATTCTCCTTTTTGCATTTAGATAAGAAAAAAATATCGCTGTCCATTTGTGCACGTTTCTTCAGAAGTGGTTTTAGTTCCATAAAGATGCGGTACATTCTGGTATCCTCCATTTTGATACAGTAAAGATGTATATCTTTGTACCGTGTTAGCCAGTAGATAGAAAAATATTTAGACTTGAGAGTCCTCAGTGGTTGATACCTTTTAATGGCTAACTGAAAAGATGGTAACAAATTGCAAGCTTTCGAGACTACTCAGGTCTCTTCATCAGGCAAAGACTAATACAAAATCTGAAGAATCACATATTTATACACAAAACAGCACAGAAAAAATGCAATAGATAAGACAAGTGACGTGAAGCAGAATAGTCAATATGGCAGAGGGATGAACATAAATATTGGAACAGTTCATAGATAAGGAGTGTGAAAGTTTTATTACCCTCTGATTGGGGTCTGGTAATGTTTTGTGATGTTTTCACAGGGTATTTGGAGTAAATTCCTTAATTGATGTAATAGGCCATAAATCCATGTGATAGGTTCATTCCAGCCTTAAGAGTGTCAAAGGTCACCATCAATTTGTATTCGCAAATTCTTCTCTGTCTCCGAGATGTGAAATTGCCTCTCAGTACAAGTATTTTCATATTTAACATGTGAGGTTTAACTCCTCAGGGGCCAGTGTACCAAGTTTAAAAATCCAGAAACTCTCCCTTCTTATTAGATTATTATACCGATCAGGCATATCATGTGGTATCTGGTCAATAACAATGAGTTTTAACAAATTCAAATTCTTTTGGTGCACTAGGGAGAAATGTTTTGAGAGATTGTGTAGCATGAACCCATTTCGGATATTTTGACGGTGCTTGTTGAGCTTTGCATGCATCGTCTGTATCGTCCGAGCGATGTACTACAACCCACAACTGCACTCAATTAAATAAATAATGTAGCACGATTGGCAATTGACATGACAGTTGATTTTAAAACTGGTGCCTGTGGTACGAGATTGACTGTAAACTACTGGGGAATGAATGGGAAGCAGAGCGCACATGCTCAGTGACTGGGGTAACATCACTGAGTCTGTGCTCGCTGACAGCTGAACTCCTGTGACCTTAGCACCGTGGGAAAATGATGGTACACACATAAAGGCAATGTTTATATGAAATGGCCACCCAGAACGCATGGCTATTGTGGCCCCCATCGACGACTCTGATGAGCAAAACAAAATGCGTCGGGAGAAGGGGTATTATGTTCACCCTTTAATGGGGATGGAAATATTTGATTGATCCAAATCCCGCTATTTGGTGAGACCGCTCCTATCTATTTATGAATGCCTAAATATAATTGTGCTATGATTGTCTCCTCTAGTAGAGGGAAATGTGGTGTCTATGGTTTAAGTGAGGTAATATATGATTGTATCATTTCCTCTGGAACACCTTAGAACATTAACAAATTTTATTAACCCCTTAATAACCTACGGTGGTGTGTAACGGGGGTTAAATAGGTATAAAGCTGATAAGTGGACTATAACTTTTGATTTAGGGTCCACTATATTGGTCGGTGCACTGGGCAAAGCTTCAGCTAATTTCTTGAGGTTTTTTAGTAAGCCTATTGTATGTGTTATACTATGAGACGGAGTGGACCCTGGGATCTTGAACCACAGTATTTGATCTTAGGCGCCTTTGGCATGAACGAGTATTCAACATATGTGTACTGACCAAGACCTGGTGGGCATACTGCAATACATAATTATCTGATAAACCCGGTCTTCAAGTACTTTATATACGGGTATTTAGGATGCAGTATTGTAACACAGGACCATAGTATTGCACCTTGTTTTTTTATCATAAAGGTGAAACATCATATGGACACTTTTTGTTGATATTGTGTGGACCAATACTTTGTTTTTATCAGCTTTAGTTTGGTAACCTTGTGTTTTTTTGGCACCTTGCACTTTATTATGGGAATTTTTTATGTATTTTGAAATAAGTTATATCTTAATTCAATTGCTGTATTGTCCTTTGGAAAGCCAGCAATTCATGTGCCTCATACAGTAAAATCACACTGACAGGTTAGAATTGAATAGATAGAAAAGATAGATACACAGTATACACATAGAATACATAGATATATAGATGTCAGTGACACACACATATATTTGTATTTATATTACATAGATAGAACAAAAGCCGGTAATTCATCTGCTTTGTTTTGTAAAATCTCGGCAGAAGACGAAAGGATAGAAGAGATGGATTACATACAGTAAATACAAATAGAATAGGTAGATATATAGATGCCAGTGACAAATACAATGAGTACAGTGTGTGCAAATTACTGTACATGTATTTAATTAAGAAAAGATTATTTTTCAGAAAACAATGGCATGGACTCCCGCACAATTTTCGTAACCAGCAGAGGGAAAGCCAATGGCTGGGGGCAGATGTTTATAGCCTGGGAAGGAGGTAATACCTATGGAGCTTCCCAGGCAATTAATTTCAGCTCACAACTGTATACTTAGCTTTTACTGGCTATTAAAATGAGAGACCCCCAAAAAATGAAGTGGGGTTCCCCTATAATTAATAACCAGCAAAGGCTGTGCAGACAGCTGCGGGCAGATATTAATAGCCTAGGAAGGGTCTATGGATGCTGGCCCCTGGCTAAAAACATCAGCTCTCAGCCACCCCAGAAAAGGCGCATCTCTATGATGCGCCAATTCTGACATTTAGCTTCGCTCTTCCCACTTGCCCTGTAGCGGTGGCAAGTGGGGTAATAGTTGGGAGGTTGATGTCACCTTTGTATTGTCAGGTGACACCAAGCCCCAAGGTTAGTAATGGAGAGGTGTCAATAAGGCACCCTTATTACTAACCCCATAGTCACATTGTAAGAAAACACAGACACCTAGAAAAGTCCTTTAATTGAAAGACAGACACAGACTCCTTTATTATTCTTAATTAAACCATACTTACGACCTCGCTCATTGTCTCAATGCCCTCTTCATCTGCAAAAGAGGTAAAAAAAAAAAACAAACAGCAAAATTCCTCACCTTTCCGTAGAGATACTTTTAATCCATTAGTCCCATGACGGATTCAGCTCTGCTACATCTAGATGGCAGGCAGCATGGTGCCACCATGCAGCCTGTCATCCAGCAGAGAAACTGAGCACTGTGTGCGCAGTGTCTCTCTGTGAACTGCTATTTCCTGTCTGATGGCACAGTGAGTGTGAAAAAATTATTCTGCTCGTGGTGCAGTCTGACAGACAGGTCCTGCAAGTTCACAGCCAATTAACTCACTTCACCTATGTGACGTCGGCGCAAGCGCCATGGGAAATTTTAGATGCATTTTCCTACCGCTCGCGCTGACGTCAGAAAGGTGACATGAGTTTATTGGCCGTGAACTCGTAGGATCTGTCAGAAGATAGAGAAATTATTGTATCAGCAGGCACACTTTTTTTGGGCGGATCGCCGTTATTCACTGAATAACGGCAATCACGTCATTGAGAACCGGAAAATCCGTCCCTAATCATGTTCTCTGGGGTCTCGGGCGATTTTCTGACTCTGTGGGAGCTATAGCCTTATTCCCGATTGCTGTTTTAAAACGGTGATGAGCAGGCACACTGAAGCAATGTTTCAGAGTTAAACATATGTGGCTGAACTCATACAGCCACGGTATGGTACATTCTGTCTGCTTATCGGGCAGCATGTATCAGGAGTCAGGTTCCCTTTAAAGTCTAAGGGCACTTCAGTGTATAGATCGATGTATACATCAATAGTATTTTTGTCAAAGTCCATTTGGATATTTATCACATTATTCGAGGGCCATAAAAAATTAACAAGTTATAAATTCACCTCCAGTACACATCACATAGGAAACACCGAGACTGCTGTATACATCATATAGGAGACATTGAGACTGCTGTGTACATCATATAGGATATATTGAGACTGTATATACATTTTAAAAAATACATTGAGACTGCTGTACATACATCACATAGGAGACACTGAGATTTTTGTATACATCCCATAGGACACACTGAAACTGCTGTATAAATCACATAGTATATAGTAAGGCTGCTCTATACATAACACTGAGACTCTGTTACATGCATTGCGGTCCACTAGGAATCTGCCTGAACGTCAGACTGAATAATATCGACTCGGGGGCCTTACGAACCCATCCCTATCGCAAATCAAGTTTTAGGCCATTTTCATGCACCGGTATTTTGGTCAGTATTTTTTGTCAGTAATTCTAAGCCCAAATCAGCCACTGTATGATAGTGTTATGCAGGTAAGGCATAGTGGTGTTAATTAGTCATTGGATGTTGGTAATATTAAGATACTGAATGGTGATATTAGATAGTCTCAGTTTGGTAGTCATATTTAGTTCCAGTATTGTGTTATTAGCCAGTCAAGATATGGTGGTACTATTCAGTCATGGTACAGTGGTGTTAATTAGTCTCCGTATGGTTTGAATATTTAGTCACGGTTTGGTTATATCGTAACAGTATTGTACTATTATCCAGTTATAATATAGTAGTGTTATCTAGACTAAGTATAGTATTAATATTTAGTTTCAATTTGAGTATGTAGTAACAATCACTATACTTATTATTTTGGAGTAGGGCTAGATGTTGTATACAGATTTTGATAAAGCATAATGTGCTCTGTATTTCTCAATACAGCACATGAGTCTTGGGGAAAACAGTCCACAAAACTGAACCTCAGGACTTGGTTGTTCGAAATGGAGCAATGACTTTTGCAGATGGCACTCAGCAGCATTTGCATTGAAAAAAGAAGACCTTTTGCTTTCCTTCAATTGGCGCTGCTTCAGTAATTCAAGAACAGTGTTCCTTTCCCTTCTATACCCCACTATTCCCAAATTATTCCCGACTGGTAAAAAAATAAGGGGCAAATCTTCCCCTCAACCATTTGGGCGTATACCACAGAACTTCAATCGTAGAGGCGAAAAAATAAATGTTCACTCAAAGTTTTATGGTATGCGCCCAAGTGGCTGAAGGGAAATTTTGCTTTTTTTACCATGATACATAACTTTAGAAAGCACAGAAGAAAAAGAAAAACTGTTCCAGAATCAGCGGAGCAACATCAATTGGAGGAGGCACTCAGTTTAAATGTAAAAATCCAGTAAAAGGTCCTGTTTAGCAATTTTTCTGACTGATTTTTTTCTTTTGATTACTACTGACCAGTTTTCATCATGCTTACTTAGAAATAAAGGAATCACGGCAATGATTGCAGAGAAGAAACAGGCCATCAATGGCATCATATTAAGGTTTAGTGCCTAGGATGGTGAGATCTGTAAAAACAGCCCTGAATTTTACAGCTCCATACAAAACAGAGTTTTATAGATGCCATGTGCATGGGGTATTAATCATAGTTTATATCTCACCTAAGTAAGAATGTCTGAAATTCTGCACCAGTATTTAATGCAATAGAAAACACTTTACTTAAATTGTTTTAGCAAATGCTATGAAAACAGCTCTGTCATCTTTGTTATTTATATTAATCACATGAAATCTTAGATGCATTTATTATATCCCTTAAGGAATATTCACAGGTTTCTTCAGTATCCAATTAACATCGAATAGCTTGAGGCTTTACATGTGCTATATGTGTATATCAGATACATTTGTGTGGTGTGGAACATTTAACCACAAAAGACATTCTTCTAAATAAATTAGAATAAAATACATTCATGAACAGGTTATACAAAGCAGTGTCAGCAGGCAACCACTGCTTATTCTATTATGTTTAATGTGATTCACACACAAGTCAGATGTTCTTTTATTCATATGGAATATACAGAAAATAATGGTTGTCACCTGAATGCAGAATGGAATGAAGAATGTTTCTAGTAAATTCAAGTCATTGGAGCATAGTTGTGGGTGAGGTCACAAGTTTACACACACATTATAGCATCTATTTTGTTATCAGAAGGGGTTTAAAATACAAGGTCAAAAGATACGTACAAGGTCAAAAGATACGTATATTAAAGTTACTGTCTCGTTAAACAGTAAAGAATTGATGCAGTGGCTTTTAAAATCTATGGTTGGCTAATTATCGTAATTAGGAGTTCATTTGAGGCTGCATTTAAAGTTTAATCTAGAGGAACCTGTCATGGGAAAAAAACACTATTAACCTGCAGATATGGAGGTTAATCTGCAGGTTAACAGCGTTTTGAAGCTGCTTGACGCCCACACTGAAAGCCTGGCTACCAGGAGGAAATAAATGTTATTGCTCGGGCTTTTAGTCATAGAGGTGAGACCGGCACATCTTCAGTCACTACTTAGTACATAGAGAACGGCTACTGAAACCACGTTTCGGCACTGACAGCTGGCTGACCACAGTGCGTCAGTGCTAACCTGGCTGTTAGTGCTGGGGCATGGTTTTAGCTGCCGCTCTCTATGTACTAAGTGGTTCCTGAAGCTGCACCCGCTGTGCCTCTATGACTGAAACCCTGAGGCTGACGGGAGGAATAAAGTTAATTTCCTCCTGGTCAGAGCAGTGGCTGGGGAGTTTCAAAATGCTATTAACCTGTAGATTAACCCTGTATCTGTATATTAATACATTTTTTTAACATGACAGGCTCCCTCTAAACATCTTTCAATATGTTGAAGGCCCTTAAAACAAAAGCATTGTTGATTGGTAGGGGTTCTTAGTTTTGAAACTCTTACTGAGCACTTACACCAGAGAGAAGAAGAATTCAGCTCACCAAGCTTTATCACTTAGCCAAAGCATGAGCATGTGCACAACCGACCTTCTATTGAACATTTATACCACTTTGCCCTCATTCATGCATTAGACTCCAATTAATCAACATAGCTTTTGAGAGGCCATAACTTAATAAAATATGGCTGTAAGTCTAGTTACATTTTATAACTTTGTATCTGTATGAGGACATAGTGATTATTAATAAGACTGTTGTAAGCTCATCACCACTTACATGGTGAAATATGCAGTTGGCAATGATGATTTTGTGCCACCATAACCAATACGATCTGCTGAAGATAAGCAGCATGTTTATGAGCCGCCCTCCCAGGGCAGTGGGGGTACTCGGATCTGAGCCTATTAACTCTATGGGGGATGTCACGGCAACACAGATTGGTCCTTGGCCCTGGGCGCTCACAATAAATGGGAGATATTTACAGGGGAATAAATGTTTGTATGATGATTCGTGACGCCACCTGCAGTACCTGGTCAGGGTGACCAGCGCTGCTGTGCAGATCCTCTGGAAGGGATGGTGTTGTGCAGCTAGAAGTTAGGCCTCCTACAGGTGTGGCTGTGTCCTTCCAGGGCAGGTAGATGTGTAGGGATGCAGGACGGAGGGGAACCCGGCAGGGTAGGGACAAGAAGGTGGACACACACACAAGTCACTTTGGTACCTTTACTGAAGATGTTTCAGGCTCATCCCGGAGCACTGTAGGGTGAAGGGTGCACATCCAGATTCTCCCACTAAGTAGGTTTAAGGCCTCCTTGTTCCTAGCCTTTCCGTAATGAGTTTCTGGACTGCCTGCAGCTGGGCCTAACTTAATCTCTGTCCTGCACCCGGCTGACCTTGTGGTTGGACCTTCTCTTGAAGTACAGTGTCCCTGCTTGCAGGGCCCTGCTTGCCTGAACTCCGTCCTCCTGGCCCTGTTACGTATCGGCTCTGTGGTGCTCCTGGAACTTGTAGTCCTCCAGGAATTCCGGTGTTCTACTAATGGGTCGTGGAGATCCCTATAGGCTTTGACCCGGTGTCCGGTGTATACTTGCTGGGGTGAGCTGGTTAGGCTCTTCTGCCCTTTTGCTACTCCCCTCTTGCCTTCGGCCTACTCGGGCCCTCACACAATTCTACACACTGGCAGTTGGTGGGCTACTGTCACGCAGTCTCTGCGTACAGGAGGTCAGTGGCCTAAGCTGACCCTAAGCTGGGGCCCTAACTAATCCCTCTACCTGGAGGTACTGTTAAAGGTACAGAGGTCCAGGCCGCCAGCGTAACCCCTATCTCCTGAGGATCCCTGAACCTCAGTAATCTAGTCCTGAGAAGGACCCCGATCACAACAACAGGGGACAGGAAAATATAAGCCAACACACAGTACTAGACGAACGAGACAGTACAAGGGGAAAACCAAAAACCACCTTGCATACAAAAACTCGCATCACAACAACAGAGGGAACACCAACGGGTAAGGAGATAAATAATAAAGCGAGGAAGGGAAAAAAACACACAAAGTACACTTCACTCCAAACTCCAAAATACCACGAGCCGCTCTGTTTGTCTGCAAGGAATGCTTTCACCGACAACTTCCCTAACAGACTGGCAGGTATTTGAAGGAGTCCCACTACTGCAGCATTGACTGCAGCTGGGCGAGGCTGGGCCTCATCTAGCACAGAGAGAGAGAATTAACTCCCTCACTGCCGAAAAACACAAAGCACCAAAAACTCAGCTGCGAGAAGTCAGGCTGTGTAATCGTGACGATCTTCGTGGCGACACACCCGTGACAGTACCCCCCCTTCTACGAGGGGCCTCCGGACCCTCAGGGCCAGGTTTATCCGGGTGAGTCGTGTGAAAGGCCCGAATTAATCGGTCTGCGTTATTATCCGACGCAGGAACCCACATCCTCTCCTCAGGACCATACCTCTTCCAATGAACCAGGTACTGAAGGGACCGGCGATTAAAGCGTGAATCGATGACTTTCGATACCTGAAACTCCAAGTTACCATTGACCACCACTGGAGGAGGAGGTAAAGGTGACGGTATCACCGGCGCCACATACCTCTTAAGCAACGATCTGTGGAACACGTGAATTTTAAACGTAGGGGGAGGTCAAGACGAAATGCCACCGGATTAATTATAGAACTGATCCTGTACGGCCCAATGAACCTGGCACCCAGTTTCCAGGAGGGAACCTTAAGTTTTATATTCCTGGTAGACAACCATACCAGATCGTTCACACTTAGGTCCGGACCAGACACTCTCCTCCTATCAGCCATACGTTTGTATCGGTTCCCCATAGTATTCAGATTATTCAGCACCCCTCTCCACACTGAAGCGAGTGATGACGAAAATCGTTCCTCCTCAGGAACCCCCAAAGAGCCTCCCCTACTGAAAGTACAAAACTGGGGGTGAAAACCATATGCCCCAAAAAACGGGGACTTACCAGTGGACTCGCTCCGCCTAATATTAAGAGCAAACTCTGCCAGAGGCAAGAAAGAAGCCCAGTCCTCCTGGTTCTCTGACACAAAACACCGGAGATATGTCTCCAAGCTCTGGTTCAGACGTTCTGTCTGACCATTGGTCTGAGGATGAAAAGCCGATGAAAACGACAAATGCATCCCCCGCCGTGTACAAAATGTCTTCCAGAATTTGGACACAAACTGAGACCCCCGATCAGACACCACATCAGAGGGTACCCCGTGAAGCCTCACAATCTCCCCAATGAACACCTGCACAAGAGTTTTAGCATTAGGAAGAGCAGGAAGAGCGATGAAATGTGCCATCTTGCTGAACCTGTCCACTACAACGAGTATGACCGTTTTACCCGAAGACGGCGGGAGGTCCGTAATAAAGTCCATGGACAGATGAGTCCAAGGCTGCTCCGGGATCTTCAAAGGTAAGAGGGCCCCAGACGGATGGGTATGTGGGGTCTTAGAGCGTGCACAAACCCCACAGGACGCGACAAAAGTTACCACCTCCCTATGTAAGTTAGGCCACCAAAACCGACGCGAGAGGAGATCCACAGTTGCTTTACTCCCTGGGTGTCCTGCCAAAGCTGAGTTATGGTGTGCCTCGATCACATTTTGTCGCAACTGATCTGGAACAAACAGTCTCCCTGGAGGTCCAACAGGGGCGTCCCCCTGAGCCTCCAATACCTCCTCCTCAAGCTCAGAGCATACTGCCGACACCACCACCCCCTCCTGAAGGATAGGAACCGGGTCATCCGTATTCCCGGCCCCAGGGAAACTACGAGATAAGGCATCCGCCTTTACATTTTTTGACCCAGGACGATATGTGACAACAAAATTAAACCTGGTAAAAAACAACAACCACCTAGCTTGTCTGGGATTCAGACGTTTTGCGGACTCCAGATATAGCATATTCTTGTGATCGGTGATGACGGTGACCGGATGGACTGCCCCCTCCAAAAAATGGCGCCACTCCTCAAAAGCTAACTTAATGGCCAAGAGTTCCCTATTGCCGACATCGTAATTCCTCTCAGCGGACGACAATTTTTTAGAGAAAAAGGCGCACAGATGCCACTTACCAGGGGATGAACCTTGTGACAATACTGCTCCCACCCCTACCTCGGAAGCGTCTACCTCTACAATGAACGGCTGTGACGCATCAGGTTGAATGAATATGGGTGCCGAGGCAAAACATTTTTTCAAGGAGGAGAATGCTTGACAAGCCTTGTCAGACCACCTAGAAAAATCCGTCCCTTTTTTTGTCATGTCTGTGAGAGGTTTAACCATGGACGAGAAATTACGAATAAATTTCCGGTAATAATTAGCAAACCCCAGGAAACGTTGTAGTGCCTTAAGATTCTCTGGCAGATCCCACTCAAGAACTGCCTGCACTTTCCCAGGGTCCATACGAAAACCGGATGCTGACACCAGGAAGCCTAAAAACTGGAGTTCCTGTACGGCGAACACACACTTTTCCCATTTGGCGTACAGTTTATTATCCCGCAAGATCTGTAACACCTGCCTAACATGCTCCTGATGAGACACAAGATCTGGCGAGTAAATTAAGATATCATCCAGATATATGACAACAAACTGTCCCACCAGGTGGCGAAAAATGTCATTTACAAAGTGTTGGAATACCGCCGGGGCATTAGTCAGACCGAATGGCATGACAAGGTTCTCATAATGCCCCTCCGGAGTGTTAAACGCCGTCTTCCACTCATCCCCCTCCTTCATCCTAATCAGATTGTACGCCCCCCTGAGATCCAACTTAGAGAACCATTTGGCGCCCACGATCTGATTGAAGAGATCGGGAATAAGTGGGAGCGGATACAGATCTCGGACCGTAATCCGATTAAGTTCACGGAAATCCAGGCAAGGGCGTAGGCCTCCATCTTTCTTCTTCACAAAGAAGAACCCCGCGGCCACCGGGGAAGATGAAGGTCTAATATGCCCCTTAGCCAGACTTTCAGAAATATAATCCTTCATGGCCTGCCTCTCTGGACCAGATAGGTTATACAACCTAGATTTAGGTAACTTGGCCTCAGGGAGCAGTTTTACAGAACAGTCATACACACGATGAGGAGGTAGTTCCTGACACCCTTTCTCCGAGAATACATCCTCAAAGTCCACCAGAAATGGAGGTAAGACCCTAGGAGTGACCGCACCGATGACCGTATACATGCAGTTTTTATTACAGAATTCACTCCATTGGCTTATCTCTCTGGATTGCCAATTAATAACAAGGTTATGCTTAGTTAACCAAGGAAGGCTTCCCATAGGAGTGGGAAGACCCTCCAACACGTAACAAGACAACAGTTCTTTATGTATCGCTCCCACTTGAAGTTTTACGTTATGCACCGCTTGCAAAAAACTTCCCTGACCGAGAGGCCTGGCGTCGATCGAGAATATGGGGATGGGTTTAGCCAACACACTCAATCGCATACCTTGAACCCGGGCAAACCGAGCGTCCACCAGATTAGCCCCGGCCCCACTATCCAGAAGAACAGATATCCTCTCAGTTCTCGTACCCACCACCACGTCCGCCGGTACGAGAAACTGAGACGAACCTAGGGACAAAATACCTACTCCAGATTGCCGTCCACCACACAACCTGGGATCAATAGTTTTCCGACGACCCTTTACTCTGCAAAGGATTGGATGGACACCCCCCAATAAAATGTCCCTTTCTCCCGCAGAAGAAACACCTTCCTGTCTTGTGGCGCACCGCCGGTCCCCTCCCCCGAAATGATGTCCCTCCTAATTGCATAGGCTCCTCTGGACTGACCAGGGGAACCTCCATATAAGGGACCCTTGAAGAAGGTGGAGTCATCACAGGGAGCAGAGTTACCCCGCACCTCTCCCGAAGTCGTCTGTCAATGCGAATAGCAAGGGCCATAGCGGCTTCCAGTGACGCAGGAGGGTCATACTGTGCCAACACATCCTTTAATTTGTCAGATAAACCTTGACAAAACTGGCTCCTAAGAGCCGGGTCATTCCACTGGGTGTCCGTGGCCCACCTACGGATCTCCGAACAGAATTCCTCCGCCGGACGATCTCCCTGCTGGATCCTACGTAACTTAGATTCAGCAAGGGAGATCCGATCCGGGTCATCATATATGAGACCCAGAGCAACAATAAACCTATCCACTGACTGGAGAGCCGGGAGCCCGGGGAAGAGAGAACGCCCATGATTGTGGGTCCCCTTGTAGGAGCGAGATGATAATTCCCACCCTTTGTTCTTCACTCCCCGATGACCGAGGCGGCAACCGAAAGTACAATTTACATGCCTCCCGGAAAACAAAAAACTTGTCCCACCCCCCAGTGAACCTGTCAGGGAGAGCTACTTTAGGTTCTGGTCCGGCTTGCTCCAGGGGATACAAAACCTTGGACTTAACGTCCACCAGCTCCATGGACAAACTCTGCAACTGCCGAGCTAGACTGGCTACTGGATCCATGGTAGCTGGAGAGAATCTTTTGTCGGTCGGTGAAAATGTCACGCAGTCTCTGCGTACAGGAGGTCAGGGGCCTAAGCTGACCCTAAGCTGAGGCCCTAACTAATCCCTCTACCTGGAGGTACTGTTAAAGGTACAGAGGTCCAGGCCACCAGCGTAACCCCTATCTCCTGAGGATCCCTGAACCTCATTAATCTAGTCCTGAGAAGGACCCCGATCACAACAACAGGGGACAGGAAAATATAAGCCAACACACAGTACTAGACGAACGAGACAGTACAAGGGAAAACCAAAAACCACCTTGCATACAAAAACTCGCACCACAACAATAGAGGGAACACCAACGGGTAAGGAGATAAATAATAAAGCGAGGAAGGGAAAAAACCACACAAAGTGCACTTCACTCCAAACTCCAAAATACCACGAGCCGCTCTGTTTGTCTGCAAGGAATGCTTTCACCGACAACTTCCCTAACAGACTGGCAGGTATTTGAAGGAGTCCCACTACTGCAGCATTGACTGCAGCTGGGCGAGGCTGGGCTTCATCTAGCACAGAGAGAGAGAATTAACTCCCTCACTGCCAAAAAACACAAAGCACCAAAAACTCAGCTGCGAGAAGTCAGGCTGTGTAATCGTGACGATCTTCGTGGCGACACACCCGTGACAGCTACCTCTTCTGCCGCTCTCAGAGCGTCGGCATGCTCCTAACTCTTAACTGAGCTGAACTCACTCTGCTGCAGACTGCAGCCTTCTGCCTTTTGCTCAACTCTGCTGAGCTGCACTACTCTTAATTTTGCTCTGAACTCTGCTGCACTCTGCTCTGCAGACAGACTCTAGACTCCCTGACTTCCTGCCTTCACCTTCTTTTATATTCCTATCAGGCTCCCTCTGGTGGACTGAGGAGAGGGGTGAAGGTGTGTGTATGCATAGTGAGACCTCTAGTGGTTCAATACTTCATGCATTCTTCTGGATTTGTGGAACTGAGTGAAGCTGGGCTCCACATTCCCCCCTAGTACAACTCAGCACTCCGAGGCTGAAATGTTTTTTCTACAAAACAAAACCGTAAACATTAGACAAACTGTATCTTCCCTTAACGGGAGGTGAGGCACTTGAACTGTTGCATAGACAAATAAATAACTATATACATAGGTACATGGTAAAAAGAATTAGGGGATGAGCAACCGAAAAGTCTGAGTCTCTTTTGGAAAGATTGCTCAAAGGGTAATGGAAAAACAAGTAAACAGTGTCCATTTCACCTGAATTGGCATTAAAAGCAAAAGACAAATTAGTAAGCAACTGGGTAAGGCATAATAGAAATAACAATATATTACAATCATGTACAATAACTCTAGGGCAACTATCTACTGTTATTAGGAGGTTGCCTAATCTTTATACCTTGCAGGGAGTTGTCCTTTCGTACTACGGGTCGACTTACGTAGTGCGGGGGTATGCGTGGTGTCAGTGTCCCTGTCTGTTCTACGTGCTGGTAGGTTATAGAATTGCCTTAATCTCTCTAGAGGACTGGCAAGTATACTCAAGGCTGGGTTATCCGATTCTGTCTCTGCTGGGGATCCTTCTTCCTGAGATTCTGCTTCTTGGGATTCTGCTTCTTGGGGTTCTGCTTCTTGGGATTCTGCTGCGGCAACCGGCTCAACTTGATGTAGAGGTTCTCCTTGTTGTTGATAGAATTGGAGTACAGGGATGATAACGGCTTCTCAAATTCGGGGCCAATCCGCTGGGAAATCTCCTAATTCCGTATGTATGACTGCTTCGCCATGTTCCTCCTTATTGACGACAGGTTCTTCCTCTTGGAGTTTTAACAAATCCGGACACAACTTTAGGTGATCTCTGGATACAGTTGTAGTCGTTTTCCCTTCATCCTTACTGATTAAACAAGTTTTCCTGTTATCAAACCTTGAATTCAACACAGTGTAGGGCTCTCTTTCCCACTGATCGTCGAGTTTGTGCATCCTCCTCTTTCTTTTCAGCACGACTTCACCAAGTGTGAAGGGTTCTGCTGGCGCACACTTGTAGCGAACCTCTTGCTTGTCTCTCACCCGATTGAGACTATCTTCAACTCAGGCCTGTACTTTTCTGTACTGTTCCTGTCTGGTCGTATCTCAGTTCTCGGTGGTCACATCTGCTTTGGGCTCTACAACACCAAGCTCCAGATCCATGGGCAGCTTTCCTGGTCTTGCCCGCATGAGGTAAGCTGGGGTGCAATTGGTGGAACTCACAGGTATGTGATTGTACAGATCTACCAGGTCAGGTAGTAGGTCTGGCCACTGATTTCTCTCCTAAAGTGGTAAGGTCTTCAGCAGGTCAATGACGATGTGATTCATCTTTTCACAGAGACCATTGGTTTGTGGGTGGTACGGTGTGGTTCTTATCTTCTTACATCCGTACAGATGGCAGAACTCTTTGAACAATTTGGCCTTAAAGGCTGGGCCTTGGTCAGTTAGCACCTGCTCAGGATATCCATGTGGTCTGCAGAAATACGACGCTTGGAACATCTTTGCTGCTGTCTCTGCCGTCAGATCTTTGACAGGGGCGACCACCAGGAACCTGGAGTAGTGATCCACCATGGTCAGGGCATAGGAGTATCCTGACCGGCTGGGTGACAACTTGACATGGTCCAGAGCCACACTCTCCAAGGGTCGAGTCGTCTTGATGGGTTGCAGGGGTGCCTTCTGGCTGCTGTAGTCTTTTCTTCTGAGGCCACAGGGTCCACGGTTTTTGCACCACTTCTCAATGGAGCTGCGCATTTCACCTAGTAGAAACGACACTTCAACAGGGTCTGTAGCTTCTTCCAGCCAAAGTGCACTGCCTGATCGTGGTAGGCTTCCAACACCATCTGGATATCCGTCCTGGGGACTACTATCTGCCATACCATCTCATGGGTTTTTGGATTGACGTACCTCCGGCACAGCTTCTCACGGTAGAAGAACAGCCGGCTTCTCTCATTCCACAGCTGCCTTGCTTGTGGAGACGCATCCTTCTCCAGAGAGGAACCTTCTTGAGTTATCAGCTCCTTGATACGACTGACAACCGGATCACTGTCCTGGGTCTCCTTCCAGCTGTGGTGAGGTAAAGGATTCAACGTCTTACCACGCTGCCTCCTGAAGGTTCGTTGCTCGTGGATCACCCCATTCCTGTGAAAGGCAAGTAGTTCAATCTCCTCCAGGTCATCCACTTCCTCTTCTGTGTCTGACTCGTGAGGCATCCTGGACAAGGCATCAGCGTTCGCGTTCTTGCGGCCCGCCCTGTACTTGATTGTGAATTGGTAGTTTGACAGCAGAGCCATCCAGCGTTGCTCCATGGATCCAAGCTTGGCTGTTTCAAGATGCATCAAGGGGTTATTATCAGTGTAAGCAGTGAACTTGCTGGAGGCTAGGTAATGCTTAAACCTTTCCATGATGGCCCAGACCAGCGCTAGGAACTCCAACTTGAAGCTGCTATAGTTCTAGGGGTTCCTCTCGGTCGGGTGGAGCTTCCTGCTTGCATATGCGATGACTTTCTCTAGGCCATTTTGCTTCTGACTTAGGACAGCTCCCAATCCTTCGTTGCTGGCACCAGTATACAGCAGGAACGGTTGGCTGTAGTCAGGGTAGGCTAGGATCTCATCACCTGTCAGGATCTCCTTCATTTCTTTGAATGCTTCAGCCTGTTCTTTACCCCAGTGGAATGGGGAATTTCTGCTCTTGAGAGACTATCCTACCAGGAGGTCTTGCAGAGGCGCTGCTTTCTTGGTGTAGTCTTTACAAACCACCAGTAGTATCCTGTCAGTCCCAGGAACTGACGCACCTCTTTGAGGTTCTGGATGGCCGTGACCTTCTCTGGGTCTGGCGCTACTCCCTCTGAGCTGACGATATGTCCCAGGTACTGTACCTTTTGTTTGAGCAGGTGGCACTTTGAAGGCTTTAGTTTCATCCCATACCGGGACAGTGACTCAAATGCTTCCGCCAGGTGCTTCAAGTGGTCTTCATACGTTTTGGAGTACACAATCACGTCGTTCAGATATAGTAACACAGTCTCGAAGTTGAGGTGTCCCAGGCAGCACTCCATCACCCTCTGGAACGTTCCGGGGGCACTGCTGAGTCCAAATGGCATTCTGTCGAACTCCGAGTCCCATCGGGGTGGTGAAAGCCGTCTTCTCCCGGTCCTCCTCAGCCACAGCTACTTGCCAGTACCCACTAGTGAGGTCAAGGGTGGAAAAGTAATTAGCAGACTTTAAGGCAGCTAGGGATTCCTCAATTTGTGGTAGAGGGTATGCATCTTTATGTGTAATGCGATTTACTTGTCTGTAATCTACACACATTCTCATACTTCCATCCTTTTTCCTAATCAGCACTAGAGGAGCTGCCCAGGGACTCCAACTATCCCTTATCACCCCTGCCTCTTTCATGTCACGCAACATCTTCTTGGCTTTCTGGTAGTGTGCTGGAGGTATAGGCCTGTACCGTTCCTTAATGGGGGGATGGTTGACTGTAGGGATATGGTGTTGCACTCCCTTAATCTTCCCAAAGTCAAGTGGGTGCTTACTGAATACCTGTGCGTATTCCTGGACCACTCGATGTACTCCCTGTTTCTGGTGGGCTGGAGTGGTGTCTGTCCCGACATGGAGCTGCTGACACCAATCCTCCACCTTGGTTGCCGGGCCGTTGTCCTCCACTGGTTGTGGGGAGGTTAAGGGCTCCGTCGTGTGAATGAAGTTATTATCTACAGCATGTATCTTGGCATCAGTGGCATAACGTGGTAATTTGACTTCATCTTCCCTCCAGTTGAGAAGACGCACTGGCACCCTCCCATTGCGTACCTCCACTACCCCTCTGGCAGTCAAGAGTGTAGGTCTGTGTTCTGAACAATGGGGTTCTACTACTGCTTGGTAGTTCTTTCCTCTCAGACCTATTGCTGCTCTACACCAAATAAGCATTTCACTCATTGGGGGTATCACATTGGGGTTCGGGTCTGTTACCCGTACATTACCAATCTCACCACCAGTCAGTTTCACTTGCTGCTGGCACATCAGGGCCCGGATCTCCTTCTGGATCGCTCCCTTTTGCCTTGGTCTGGCAACATCGGCGAGCTGTTGGAGTAAAAACACAACCTCCTCCAAACAGTTACTAATAATGTTAGTGCCTAAAACCACATTCAATCCATTTTCCTCATTAACAGTCTTCACTACAAGTCCCTGGTCCTTTAACTCCACTCTCCCCACTTTTACGTCTATGTTTTTAGCCCCCAGTAAGTCAAGAGGGAGTCCGTTAGAGGCGTATACTGCAAAGTCAGGGTTTGGGGGTTGGAGACTGTCCAGGGACCAGAACCTGTTATAAAGGATATCAGGTATGATGATTACCTGAGATCCAGTGTCCAGCAGAGCAGGTATTGCAATCCTGTCCAGTATGATGGACAGGAATGGTCTTTCTCCCACAAACCTGCGGTTCCAATCAGAGGGGCCTGATGAGTCTATTCCTGGGTGCTGGCCCTCGGACACCGTTTGCTTGTTTAAAGGACACTGTCGTGCGATGTGACCTTCCTTCTGGCAGTGGTAGCAGACGATCCCTCTGTGAGGATGGCGCTGGTCGTTGGTCCTTCCTGGGGGTGGCAACGTCCTCCTTCTCCTCTGGTTCATCCAGGGGACATCCTCCGGGCAGTCGGCTAGCAGGATCTTTCCTTCTGTCTCCGTCCGCAGTTGCAGGGCACTCATTACAGTGGCCAGGTTTTTGGTCAACTGGCGCACTTCTGAGCGCAAAAAGTCCAGCTCAGTAGGGGGCGCTGCCTGCGCTTTGGCTTCAGCAACCAGCGGGGGAAAGGTGGATGCTGCTGGCGTTAGAGTGGCCTCCCCCGGATGACGCTGGGTTGTCATCTCGGGCGTTTCCAGGGGTCGCAGTGCTTTTATAGCCATAACCTTAAGAGCAACAAAGTAGCATCAGGATGATCCAAGGACCTCCAACGCACAGTCCTGCTTTCCGCTTGGGACCTCAGTCCCCGTACAAATTGTTCTTTTATAGTGTTGAGCGATACTGCTCGATATCTAAAAATATTGTATCGAAATGGTATCGCCGATATCACTAAATATCGTCGATATCCGATTCCGATACCGGAAGTCCAATGTAAGTCTATGGGAACAAAAAATCGCAACAAAAAAACCCTTTCTTTCGTTGTAAACACAAAATATACACACATGTGTATATATATATATATATATGTATTCTATGTCATTGTGATATATATATATATACATATATTTATAGTTTATACACTTCTACATAGTAAAATAGACTCTGATTCAATTGCCGGTAAAGCCATGACATACCCCATAGAAGTCGACGGGCTCGGTGCCGAGTACCCCCAAAACCTCTGGCTCTGTGCGACTCAACTTGGGCGTCAAGAACAGGATTCTGTAGTTCGCTATAAGCGAGTCCTGTGTGCCTGAATTGAACTGGTTTTGTGCTTGAGAATTGCTAAAATCATCAGAGAATGTATTTGCCATTTTTCCGCCATATCTGCGTCACGACGAGGCACTGGTGAAGAAGAAGGGCGTGCTCTTCGTGGGTGTACACTCACTCAGTGGCGTGAAAACGATGGCCGACCACTCTAAATGGTACTGCAATGTAAGATCGTGCCCCACAGCTCTTCAGTTCCGCCTCCTCATCCTCCTCAGTGTGCGGAAACTAACACGAAGGTCCCGCCTCCCTACAAAAGAGGGGCCCTCTCCAGATGCTAATGACACATGTGACTTGGCAGAGATGGCTAATGGACACGAGCAGAAGTGTGAAGGGATGGAGCAGTCAGAGCTCTCCCCCCACGGAAGCGACCCGATCGCCACGGAACCACCGTTGGTCACCCGGCCTGGAAACCCTCCTACGCTGGAAGAAGCGGAGGATACCCTAAGAGGCCTGGCCCGGCACCGGGAGGAGGTCGCCAGGATGGAAGCCAGCTGGCGTGCCCTAAAACTAAACTTGGAGCGGCGCCAATCCCTCTTACCCCCTGAAGTTTCTGTACCGGAAGGTGAGGCACCCGTTCTAGTAGAGGAGTCCGTGCGGGCATCCCAGCCCTTGCAATGTGATCCGGTTGACGTTGTCGCAGTGGAGGCACCCGTTCCTGCAAAAAACTCTGCACCGGCAGCACCCCAGATCCCGCTGTCTGCCCCCGTCGCTGAGACAGAAGAAGCGACACCCGTCCTCATGGAGGAGGCCGCGCAGGCACCAGAGGTCTACCTGTCTGTACCGGAGCCCCGACTGTCATCTGTTCCAGAGCCGGCTGCTTCCTCCGCAGGTGAGCGCCGCCAGGACTGGGGAGCGCCAGGAGAGCTGCCGCAAACCGGACATCATAAGCTGCAGTTTGATGGTGGAGACATGGAGATGCTGGAGGAGAATTACAACCGGCGTCAGGAGGAAGAGTGGAGACGTTGGGAGCGGGAAGCAGAGCGACAAAGGGAGCAGCGAGAATCCCAAAAACTTCGGCAACGTAACCTGGAGAAGGACCGGGCAGATAAGGACCAGATGAGAAAAGATAAAGGAACCCTGAGGGAGCCGCGGCGTAAGGGTGCAGTACGGAGCTTTAAATTGAAAGGTGGTTGGGGCTTCATCCAGGAGCCTGGACTTTATTTAGAAGTCATTGTGACCCGGCAGGACGTGGAGGCTCACCTCCCAGAAGGACACCCGGGGAGGGACCTGTTGCCAGGAGACTTGGTGACTTACACCCGACACTGGGGTTACAATGGATGGTACGCCCTAAATGTTACCAGGTGCGACCCCTACTCCCCAGAGTGTCAGGAACCTGTGAGACCCTCGGAGCCTTCAGCCTCCCACATCCAGGCCTCTGCACAAGTGCCCACCCCACGCTGTAAATCTCCCCAGCCTCCCTCAGTGGTCTCCTCGCAGCCCCAGCAATGGACATGATAACTATAGCTGGCCCGTACCCTGCGCCTGTTAGGTCCCCTGGGGTTCGTTCAGTCCGGGACATAGGGCTCCAGACCCGGAAGGAGATGAAAGAGGTGGCCACACAGACACAGATAGCGGGTCACGACTTGACTGTACAGGCCACACGACGTCATCAGGTCCTGGTGGTCCTTGGTGTCTCGGATGTTTGGCAAGCATCAGAAGAGTACCAGGTGGTACCTGGAACACCCCTGCCAAAGAATTATAAATAACCCGGACAGGGTCCCTGTATGTAAATAGTTAAATTGTTGATGTACCCGGACGGGTGAATGTTCATATAAAAGTTTTTTAATTTAATAAAAAAAACAACACAGTTTTCATTACTTTTATTACAGTAACATCCTGCGACGCCATCGATCTCCTGTAAAAAAATGAAAAAAAAAACAGCAGTATACCACCTGTCCGACGCAGTCCATAGTAACGAGTGTCCCACGACGATCCAGCTCTGCTACATCAGAATGACAGGCAGAGCCTGTCATCCAGGCGCAGCACAGCTGATTACCTGCTTCCCCGGCGGTGACGTCATCGGACTGACTGCTTTACGGCCGGGATTACCCAGCAGTCACTGCAGTTATCGCGAAAAGCTGCATGTGACCGCCAGGGAGAAGATAATGGCGGCCATCAAGCAGTCCAGGACGTGACCGCCGGAGATCTTCTGCCAGGTAAGTGCCGCTGACTCCTGACAGACCCGACCGACGGACACTCACAGTGACAGTGACAAATCCGATTCCGGTATCCGATATGACGAAAATATCGGTATTCGGAATCGAAAGGCCGATACAGCTAATATCGGCCGATATCCGATATTTGCAGTATCGTATCGCTCAACACTATTCTTTTAACATTTTATTCTCATTGGTGACGCTCATGGGATTAACCTGTCTGAGGGCTCGCAGGGCCCCTTGTAGTCAGCAGGCGTAGTCCCGAATGCTGTCCTCCGGCCTTTGAGAACATTGACAGAATCTCATCCGGAGGTCTGTTTCAGTGCGGTCCTCAAAGATAGTTTGTAACTTTAGGAAAATTGCAGGCACTGATTCCTGGTCTGCAACCGACCAAGTCTCTACTTCTCTCTCTGCAGCACCAGTTAATTGTTCCACTACCACTGCAGCTTTCTGATTCTCGGACATTGAGTACATGTCCAGTATGCTGCATATTTTTTGCTTGAATCCCGACAGGGTGTCTGGCTTGCTGCTGTCCCCCCAATCAGCAGCTTATACAGTCTAGCACCTGGACTCCTACCAGCAGCCCCATCAGCACCTGGCCCCCCATTAGCAGCCCATCCGGTCTAGCACCTGTCCCCCCTACCAGCAGCTATTCAGTCCAGCACATGGCCCCCCCCTACCAGAAGCCCATCCACTCTAGCATCTGGCACCCCTACCAGCAGACAATCCAGTCTATCACTGGCCCCCCTACCAGCAGCCATCCAGTCAAGCATCTGGCCACTCTAGCAGCAGCCCATCCAGTCTAGCATCTGGCCCCACTACCAGCAGCCCATCCAGTCTAGCATCTGGCCACCCTACCAGCAGCCCATCCAGTCTAGCATCTGGCCCCCCTACCTGCAGCCCACCCCATCTAACATCTGGCACCCTACCAGCAGCCCATCCAGTCTAGCATCTGATCCCCTTACCAGCAGCCCATCCAGTCTAGCATCTCGCACCCCGACCAGCAGCTCATACAGTCTAGGATCTGGCCCCCTACCAGCAGCCCATGGAGTCTAGCATCTGCCCCTACAGCAGCCCACTCAGTCTAGCGACTGGCTCCCCTACCAGCAGCCCATCCAGTCTAGGATCTGGTCACCCTACCAGCAGCCCATCCAGTCTAGCATCTCACCCCCTACCAGCAGCCCATCCAGTCTAGCATCTCACCCCTCTACCAGCAGCCTATCCAGTCTAGCATCTGACCCCCTACCAGCAGTCCATCCAGTCTAGCATCTGGCCCCCATACCAGCAGCCCATCCAATCTAGCATCTGGCCCCCTGCCAGCAGCCCATCCAGTCTAGCATCTGGCCCCCCTACCAGCAGCCATCCAGTCTAGCATCTGACCCCCTACCAGCAGCCCATCCAGTTTAGCATCTGGCCCCCTACCAGCAGCCCATCCAGTCTAGCATCTGGCCCCCCTACCAGCAGCCCATCCAGTCTAGCATCTGCCCTACCAAGCCCATCAGTTAGCATTGCCCCTACCAGCAGCCCATCCAGTCTAGCATCTGCCCCCACCAGCAGCCCATCCAGTCTAGCATCTGGCACCCACAGCTAGCACTGCACAGCCCATCCAGTCTAGCTCTGGCCCCAATGCAGACCCCTCAGGCTCTAGGGCCCAGGCAGACTGACCGTAGCATGCTAGACTGGATGGCTGCTGGAGGGCCAGATGCTAGACTGGATGGGCTGCTGGTAGGGGGCCAGATGCTAGACTGGATGGGCTGCTGGTAGGGGGCCAGATGCTAGACTGGATGGGCTGCTGGTAGGGGGCCAGTGCTAGACTGGATGGGCTGCTGGTAGGGGGCCAGTGCTGACTGGATGGGCTGCTGGTAGGGGCCAGTGCTGGACTGGATGGCTGCTGGTAGGTGCCAGTCTGACTGGATGGCTGCTGGTAGGGGTGCCATGTGCTGGCTGGAAGGGCTGCTGGAGGGGGCCAGTGCTGATGGCCTATAGGGGCCATGTCTGGACTGGATGGCTGCTGTATAAGGGGACCAAGTCTTAGCATGGATGGCCCTCTCAGAGGGCCACTTAGCATAGGCCCCCTATCAGCAGCCCTCCAGTCTAGCATCTGGCCCCCTACCAGCAGCCCATCCAGTCTTCCTGCCCCCCTCCAGAGCCCATCCAGTTAGCATTGGCCCCCTACCAGCAGCCCATCCATTTAGCACCAGGCCCCCTACCAGCAGCCCTCCATTCAAGCACCTGGCCCCCGTTCCAGCAGCCCATCCAGTCTATCACCTTGCCCCCCTTCCAGCAGCCCATCCAGTCTAGCATCTGGCCCACCTACCAGCAGCCCATCCAGTCTAGCATCTGGCCCCATACCAGCAGCCCATCCAGTCTAGCATCTGCCACCCTAACAGCAGCCCATCCAGTCTAGCATCTGGCCCCCCTACCTGCAGCCCACCCCATCTAGCATCTGGCACCCCTACCAGCAGCCCATCCAGTCTAGCATCTGGCCCCCTTACCAGCAGCCCATCCAGTCTAGCATCTCGCACCCCGACCAGCAGCTCATACAGTCTAGGATCTGGCCCCCTACCAGCAGCCCATGGAGTCTAGCATCTGGCCCCCCTACCAGCAGCCCACTCAGTCTAGCGACTGGCTCCCCTACCAGCAGCCCATCCAGTCTAGGATCTGGTCACCCTACCAGCAGCCCATCCAGTCTAGCATCTCACCCCTCTACCAGCAGCTTATCCAGTCTAGCATCTGACCCCCTACCAGCAGTCTATCCAGTCTAGCATCTGGCCCCCATACCAGCAGCCATCCAATCTAGCATCTGGCCCCCTGCCAGCAGCCCAACCAGTCTAGCATCTGGCACCCTACCAGCAGCCCATGCAGTCTAGCATCTGGCCCCCTACCAGCAGCCCATCCAGTGTAGCATCTAGCCCCCTTACCAGCAGC
This sequence comes from Oophaga sylvatica, assembly GCA_033576555.1. Classification (NCBI taxonomy): domain Eukaryota; kingdom Metazoa; phylum Chordata; class Amphibia; order Anura; family Dendrobatidae; genus Oophaga; species Oophaga sylvatica. The sequence continues at coordinate 44,585 of JARQOD010003638.1, forward strand.
CCATCCAGTCTAGCATCTGGCCAACCTACCAGCAGTACATCCAGTCTGGCATCTGGCCCTCCTACCATCAGCCCAACCAGTCTAGCATCTGGCAACCCTACCAGCAGCCCATGCAGTCTAGCATCTGGCCCCCCTACCAGCAGCCCATCCAGTGTAGCATCTAGCCCCCTTACCAGCAGCCCATCCAGTCTAGCATCTGGCCAACCTACCAGCAGTACATCCAGTCTGGCATCTGGCCCTCCTACCATCAGCCCATCCAGTCTAGCATTTGACCCCCTACCAGCAACCCATCCAGTTTAGCATCGGGGCCCCCAACCAGCAGCCGATCCAGTCTAGCATCTGGCCCCCCTACCAGCAGCTCATACAGTCTAGCATCTGGCCCCCTACCAGCAGCCCATCTAGTCTAGCATCTGGCCCCCCTACCATCAGCCCATCCAGTCTAGCATTTGACCCCCTACCAGCAGCCCATCCAGTTTGCATCGGGGCCCCCAACCAGCAGCCCATCCATTCTAGCATCTGGCCCCCCTACCAGCAGCTCATACAGTCTAGCATCTGGCCCCCTACCAGCAGCCCATCCAGTTTAGCATCTGGCCCCCTACCAGCAGCCCATCCAGTCTAGCACCTGCCCACCCTACCAGCAGCCCATCCAGTCTAGCATCTGGCACCCCTTCCATCAGCCCATCCAGTCTAGCATCTGGCCCCCCCTACCAGCAACCCATCCAGTCTAGCCCTAGGGAGGCCAAATGCTAGACTGGATGGGCTGCTGGTAGGGGGCCAGATGCTAGACTGGATGGGCTGCTGGTAGGGGGGCCAGATGCTAGACTGGATGAGCTGCTGGAAGGGGGGGCCAGATGCTAGAAAGGATGGGCTGCTCGTAGGGGGGCCAGATGCTAGACTGGATGGGCTGCTGGTAGGGCGCCAGATGCAAGACTAGATGGGCAGCTGGTAGGGGGCCAGATGCTAGACTGTATGGGCTGCTGGTAGGGGGGCCAGATGCTAGACTGGATGGGCTTCTGGTAGGGGGCCAGATGCTAGAATGGATGGGCTACTGGAAGGGGGACCAGATGCTAGACTGGATGGGCTGCTGGTGGGGGGGGCCAGATGCTAGACTGGATGAGCTGCTGGTAGTGAATCCAGATGCTAGACTGGATGGGCTGCAGGTAGGGGGGGCCAGATGCTAGACTGGATAGGCTTCTGGTAGGGGGGCCAAATGCTAGACTGGATAGGCTGCTGGTAGAGGGGCCAAATGCTAGATTGGATGGACTGCTGATATAGGGGACAGATGCTAGACTGGATGGGCTGCTGGTAGGGGGGCCAGATGCTAGACTGGATGGGCTGCTGGTAGGGGGGGCCAGGTGCTAGACTGGATGGGCTCCTGGTAGGGGGGTCAGATCCTAGACTGGATGGGCTGCTGGTAGGGGGCCAGGTGCTAGACTGGATGGGCTGCTGGTAGAGGTGCCAGGTGCTGGACTGGATGGGCTGCTGGTAGGGGTGCCATGTGCTGGACTGGATGTGCTGCTGGTAGGGGGCCAGGTGCTCGTCTGGATGGGCTGCTTTTAGGGGTGCCATGTGCTGGACTGGATGTGCTGCTGATAAGGGGGCCTGGTCTTAGACTGGATGGACTGCTGTTAGGGGGATCAAGTGCTAGGCTGGAAGGGCTGCTGGCAGGGGGGCCAGTCTAGAATATGGCACCCCTATCAGCAGCCCATCCAGTCTGGCATCTGGCCCCCCTACCAGTAGCCCATCCAGTCTAGCATTTGGCCCCCCTACCAGCAGCCCATCCATTTTAGCACCAGGCCCCCCTACCAGCAGCCCCTCCATTCAAGCACCTGGCCCCCCGTTCCAGCAGCCCATCCAGTCTATCACCTTGCCCCCCCTTCCAGCAGCCCATCCAGTCTAGCATCTGGCCCACCTACCAGCAGCCCATCCAGTCTAGCAACTGGCCCCCCTTCCAGCAGCCCATCCAGTCTAGCATCTGCCCCCCCTACCAGCAGTCCATCCAGTCTAGCTTCTGGCCCCCTTACCAGCAGCACATGCAGTCTAGCACCTGGCCCCCCTACCAGCAGCCCATTTAGTCTACCACCTGGCCCCTCTACCAGCAGCCCATTCAGTCTAGCACCTGGCCCCCCTAACAGCAGCCCATCCAGTAAAGCACCTGGCCGCCACACCAGCAGCCCATCTAGTCTAGCGTCTGGCTCCCCTACCAGCAGCCCATTCAGTCAAGCATCTGGCCCCCCTAACAGCAGCCCATCCAGTCTAGCATCGGGCCCCCCTACCAGCAGCCCATCCAGTGCAGCATCTAGCCCCCTTACCAGCAGTCCATCCAGTCTAGCATCTGACCTCCCCACCAGCAGCCCATCCAGTTTAGCATCTGGCCCCCCTAACAGCTGCCCATCCAGTCTAGCATCTGGCCCCCCTACCAGCAGCCCATCCAGTGTAGCATCTAGCCCCCTTACCATCAGCCCATCCAGTATAGCATCTGGTCCACCTACCAGCAGCCCATCTAGTCTAGCATCTGGCCCCCCTACCAGCAGCCCATCCAGTCTAGCATCTGACCCCCTACCAGCAGCCCATAGTCTAGCATCTGGCCCCCTTACCAGCAGACTATTCAGTCTAGCACCTGGCCTCCCCTACCAGCAGCCCATCCAGTCTAGCATCTGGCCCCCCTACCATCAGCCCATCCAGTCTAGCTTCAGGCCCCCCTACCAGCAGCCCACCCAATCTAGAATCTGGCCCCCCTACCAGCAGCCCATCCAGTTTAGCATCTGGCCCCCCTACCAGAAGTCCATCTAGTCTAGCATCTGACCCCCTACCAGCAGCCCATCCAGTCTAGCATCTAGCCCACCTACCAGCAGCCCATCCAGTCTAGCATCTGGCCCCCCCTACCAGAAGCCCATCCAGTCTAGCATCTGACCCCCTACCAGCAGCCCATACAGTCTAGCATCTGGCCCCCTTACTAGCAGCCAATTCAGTCTAGCACCTGGCCCCCCTACCAGCAACCCATCCAGTCTATCATCTGGCCCACATACCATCAGCCCATCCAGTCTAGCTTCTGGCCCCCCTACCTGCAGCTCATCCAATCTAGAATCTGGCCCCCCTACCAGCAGCCCATCCAGTCTAGCATCTGGCCCCCCTAACAGAAGCACATCTAGTCTAGCATCTGGACCCCCCCTACCAGCAGCCATACCAGTCTAGCATCTGGCCCCCCTACCAGCAGCCCATCCAGTCTAGCACTTGGCCCCCCCTACCAGTAGCCCATCCAGTCTAGCATCAGGCCCCCCTAACAGCAGCCCATCCAGTCTAGCATCTGGCCCCCCTACCAGCAGCCCATCCAGTCTAGCATCTGGACCCCCTACCAGCAGCCCATCCAGTATAGCATCTGGCCCCCCTACCAGCAGCCCATCCAGTCTAGCATCTGGCCCCCCTACCAGCAGCCCATCCAGTCTTGCATCTGGCCCCTCTACCAGCAGCCCATCCAGTCTAGCATCTGGACCCCCTACCAGCAGCATATCCAGTATAGCATCTAGCCCCCATACCAGCAGCCCATCCAGTCTAGCATTTAGCCACCTCTACCAGCAGCCCGTCCATTCTAGCATCTGGCCCCCCTACCAGCAGCCCATCCAGTCTAGCAACTTGCCCACCTTCCAGCAGCCCATCCATTCTAGCATCTGGCCCCCCTACCAGCAGTCCATCCATACTAGCTTCTGGCCCCCCTACCAGCAGCCCATCCAGGCTAGCATTTGGCCCTCCTTCCAGCAGTCCATCCAGTCTAGCATCTGGCCCCCCTACCAGCAGCCCATACAGTCTAGCATCTAGCCCCCTACCAGCAGCCCATCTAGTCTAGCATCTGGCGCCGTACCACAGCACCCATCCAGCTTAGCATCTGGCCCCTTACCAGCAGCCCATCCTGTCTAGCATCTGGCCCCCATACCAGCAGCCCATCCAGTCTAGCATCTGGCCCCCCTACCAGCAGCCCATCCAGTATAGCATCTGGCCATCCCTACAAGCAGCACATACAGTCTAGCATCTGGCCCCCATACCAGCAGCCCATCCAGTCTAGCATTTCGCCCCCCTACCAGCAGCCCATCTAGTCTAGCATCTGGCCCCCCTACCAGCAGCCCATCCAGTCTAGCATCTGGCCCCCTACCAGCAGCCCATCTAGTCTAGCATCTGGCGCCCTACCAGCAGCCCATCCAGTCTAGCATCTGGCCCCCCTACCAGCAGCCCATCTAGTCTAGCATCTGGCCCCCCTACCAGCAGCCCATACAGTATAGCATTTGGCCCCCCTACCACCAGCCCATTTAGTCTAGCATCTGGCCCCCTACCAGCAGCCCATCCAGTCTAGCACCTGCCCACCCTACCAGCAGCCCATCCAGTCTAGCATCTGGCACCCCTTCCATCAGCCCATCCAGTCTAGCACCTGCCCACCCTACCAGCAGCCCATCCAGTCTAGCATCTGGCACACCTTCCATCAGCCCATCCAGTCTAGCATCTGGCCACCCTACCAGCAACCCATCCAGTCTAGCCCTAGATGGCGAGATGCTAGACTGGATGGGCTGCTGGTAGGGGGCCAGATGCTAGACTGGATGGGCTGCTGGTAGGTGGCCAGATGCTAGACTGGATGGGCTGCTGGAAGGGGGGCCAGATGCTAGAATGGATGGGCTGCTGGTAGGCATGCCAGGTGCTAGACTGGAAGGGCTGCTGGTAGGGCACCAGATGCTAGACAAGATGGGCTACTGGTAGGGGGGCCAAATGCTAGACTGTATGGGCTGCTGGTAGGGGGGCAGATGCTAGACTGGATGGACTTCTGGTAGAGGTGCCAGATGTTAGACTGGATGGACTGCTGGTAGGGGACCAGATGCTCGACTGGATGGGCTGCTGGTAGGGGCCAGATGCTTGACTGGATGGGCTGCTGGTAGGGGCCAGATGCTAAACTGGATGGGCTACTGGTAGGGGGGCCAGATGCTAGACTGGATGGGCTGCTGGTAGGGGGGGCCAGATGCTAGACTGGATGGGCTGCTGACAGGGGGGCCAGATGCTAGACTGGATGAGCTGCTGGTAGGGGGTCCAGATGCTAGACTGGATGGGCTGCTAGCAGGGGGGCCAGATGCTAGACTGGATGAGCTGCTGGTAGGGGGTCCAGATGCTAAACTGGATGGGCTGCTGATAGGGGGGCCAGATGGTAAACTAGATGGGCTGCTGGTAGGGGGGCCAGGTGCTAGACTGGATGGGCTGCTGGTAAGGGGGCCATATGCTAGACTGGATGGGCTGCTGGTAGTGGGGCCAGGTGCTGGACTGGATGGGCTGCTGGTAGGGGTGCCATGTGCTGGACTGGATGTGCTGCTGGTAGGGGGCCAGGTGCTGGACTGGATGGGCTGCTGGTAGGGGTGCCATGTGCTAGACTGGATAGGCTGCTGCTAGGGGGGGCCAAGTGCTAGACTGAATGGGCTGCTGGTAGGGGGGCCATATGCTAGACTGGATGGGCTGCTGGTAGGGGTGCCAGGTGCTGGACTGGATGGGCTGCTGGTAGGGGTGCCATGTGCTGGACTGGATGTGCTGCTGGTAGGGGGGCAGGTGCTGGACTGGATGTGCTGCTGGTAGGGGCACAAGGTGCTAGACTGGATGGGCTGCTGGTAGGGGGACAGGTGCTAGACTGGATGGACTGCTGGTAGGGGCTAGGTGCTATACTGGATGGGATGCTGGTAGGGGGGCCAGGTGCTAGACTGGATGGGCTGCTGGTAGGGGGGCCAGGTGGTAGACTGAATGGACTGCTGGTAGATGGGCCAGGTGGTAGAGTAGATGGGCTGCTGGTATTGGGGCCAAATGCTAGTCTTAAAGGGCTGCTGGAAGGAAGGCCAGATGCTTGACTGGATGGGCTGCTGGTAGGGGGCCAGGTAATAGACTGTATGGGCTGCTGGTAGAGGGGCCAGGAGCTAGACTGGATGAGCTGTTGGTTGGGGGGCCAGGTGCTAGAGTGGGTGTGCTGCTTGTAGGGGGGCCTGATGCTAGACTGGATGCACTTCTGTTAGGGGGACCAAGTGCTAGGCTGCATGGGCTGCTGGCAGGGGGGCCAGTCTAGAATCTGGTCCCCCTACCAGCAGCCCATCCAGTCTGGCATCTGCCCCCCTACTAGCAGCCCACCCAGTCTAGCATTTGGCCCCCCTACCAGCAGCCCATCCATTTTAGCACCAGGCCCCCCTACCTGCAACCCATCCATTCTAGCAACTGACCCCCTTACCAGCAGCCCATCCAGTCTAGCACCTTGCCCCCCTACCAGCAGCCCATCCAGTCTAGCATCTAGCCCCTACCAGCAGCCCATCCTGTCTAGCATCTGGCCCCCATACCAGCAGCCCCTCCAGTCTAGCATCTGGCCCCCTACCAGCAGCCCATCCAGTATAGCATCTGGCCATCCCTACAAGCAGCACATACAGTCTAGCATCTGGCCCCCATACCAGCAGCCCATCCAGTCTAGCATTTCGCCCCCCTACCAGCAGCCCATCTAGTCTAGCATCTGGCCCCCCTACCAGCAGCCCATCCAGTCTAGCATCTGGCCCCCTACCAGCAGCCCATCTAGTCTAGCATCTGGCGCCCTACCAGCAGCCCATCCAGTCTAGCATCTGGCCCCCCTACCAGCAGCCCATCTAGTCTAGCATCTGGCCCCCCTACCAGCAGCCCATACAGTATAGCATTTGGCCCCCCTACCACCAGCCCATTTAGTCTAGCATCTGGCCCCCTACCAGCAGCCCATCCAGTCTAGCACCTGCCCACCCTACCAGCAGCCCATCCAGTCTAGCATCTGGCACCCCTTCCATCAGCCCATCCAGTCTAGCACCTGCCCACCCTACCAGCAGCCCATCCAGTCTAGCATCTGGCACACCTTCCATCAGCCCATCCAGTCTAGCATCTGGCCACCCTACCAGCAACCCATCCAGTCTAGCCCTAGATGGGCGAGATGCTAGACTGGATGGGCTGCTGGTAGGGGGCCAGATGCTAGACTGGATGGGCTGCTGGTAGGTGGGCCAGATGCTAGACTGGATGGGCTGCTGGAAGGGGGCCAGATGCTAGAATGGATGGGCTGCTGGTAGGCATGCCAGGTGCTAGACTGGAAGGGCTGCTGGTAGGGCACCAGATGCTAGACAAGATGGGCTACTGGTAGGGGGCCAAATGCTAGACTGTATGGGCTGCTGGTAGGGGGGCAGATGCTAGACTGGATGACTTCTGGTAGAGGTGCCAGATGTTAGACTGGATGGACTGCTGGTAGGGGACCAGATGCTCGACTGGATGGGCTGCTGGTAGGGGGCCAGATGCTTGACTGGATGGGCTGCTGGTAGGGGGCCAGATGCTAAACTGGATGGGCTACTGGTAGGGGGGCCAGATGCTAGACTGGATGGGCTGCTGGTAGGGGGGCCAGATGCTAGACTGGATGGGCTGCTGACAGGGGGGCCAGATGCTAGACTGGATGAGCTGCTGGTAGGGGGTCCAGATGCTAGACTGGATGGGCTGCTAGCAGGGGGGCCAGATGCTAGACTGGATGAGCTGCTGGTAGGGGGTCCAGATGCTAAACTGGATGGGCTGCTGATAGGGGGGCCAGATGGTAAACTAGATGGCTGCTGGTAGGGGGGCCAGGTGCTAGACTGGATGGGCTGCTGGTAAGGGGGCCATATGCTAGACTGGATGGGCTGCTGGTAGTGGGGCCAGGTGCTGGACTGGATGGGCTGCTGGTAGGGGTGCCATGTGCTGGACTGGATGTGCTGCTGGTAGGGGGGCCAGGTGCTGGACTGGATGGGCTGCTGGTAGGGGTGCCATGTGCTAGACTGGATAGGCTGCTGCTAGGGGGGGCCAAGTGCTAGACTGAATGGGCTGCTGGTAGGGGGGCCATATGCTAGACTGGATGGGCTGCTGGTAGGGGTGCCAGGTGCTGGACTGGATGGGCTGCTGGTAGGGGTGCCATGTGCTGGACTGGATGTGCTGCTGGTAGGGGGGCAGGTGCTGGACTGGATGTGCTGCTGGTAGGGGCACAAGGTGCTAGACTGGATGGGCTGCTGGTAGGGGGACAGGTGCTAGACTGGATGGACTGCTGGTAGGGGGCTAGGTGCTATACTGGATGGGATGCTGGTAGGGGGCCAGGTGCTAGACTGGATGGGCTGCTGGTAGGGGGGCCAGGTGGTAGACTGAATGGACTGCTGGTAGATGGGCCAGGTGGTAGAGTAGATGGGCTGCTGGTATTGGGGCCAAATGCTAGTCTTAAAGGGCTGCTGGAAGGAAGGCCAGATGCTTGACTGGATGGGCTGCTGGTAGGGGGGCCAGGTAATAGACTGTATGGGCTGCTGGTAGAGGGGCCAGGAGCTAGACTGGATGAGCTGTTGGTTGGGGGGCCAGGTGCTAGAGTGGGTGTGCTGCTTGTAGGGGGGCCTGATGCTAGACTGGATGCACTTCTGTTAGGGGGACCAAGTGCTAGGCTGCATGGGCTGCTGGCAGGGGGCCAGTCTAGAATCTGGTCCCCCTACCAGCAGCCCATCCAGTCTGGCATCTGCCCCCCCTACTAGCAGCCCACCCAGTCTAGCATTTGGCCCCCCTACCAGCAGCCCATCCATTTTAGCACCAGGCCCCCCTACCTGCAACCCATCCATTCTAGCAACTGACCCCCTTACCAGCAGCCCATCCAGTCTAGCACCTTGCCCCCCTACCAGCAGCCCATCCAGTCTAGCATCTGGCTCCCCTACCAGCAGCCCATACAGTCTAGCACCTGGCCCCCCAACCAGCAGCCCATCCAATCAAGTACCTTGCAACCCTACCAGCAGCCCATCCAGTCTAGCATCTGGACCCTCTACCAGCAGCCCATCCAGTCTAGCATCTGGCCCCCATACTAGCAGCCCATCCAGTCTAGCATCTGACCCCCTCTACCAGCAGCCCATCCAGTCTAGCAACTGACCCACCTTCCAGCAACCCATCCATTCTAGCATCTGGCCCCCCTACCAGCAGTCCATCCATTCTAGTTTCTGGCCCCCTTACCAGCAGCCCATGCAGTCTAGCACCTGGCCCCCTACCAGCAGCCCATTTAGTCTACCACCTGGCCCCTCTACCAGCAGTCCATTCAGTCTAGCACCTGGTCCCCCTAACGGCAGCCAATCCAGTCTAGCACCTGGCCCCCACACACAGCAGCCCATCTAGTCTAGCGTCTGGCTCCCCTACCAGCAGCCCATCCATTCTAACATCTGGCACCCCTTTCATCAGCCAATCCAGTCTACCATCTGGCCCCCCTACCAGCAACCCATCCATTCTAGCCCTAGGGGGGCCAGATGCTAGACTGGATGGGCTGCTGGTAGGGGGCCAGATGCTAGACTGGATGGGCTGCTGGTAGGGGGCCAGATGCTAGACTGGATGGGCTGCTGGAAGGGGGGCCAGGTGCTAGACTGGATGGGCTGCTGGTAGGGTGCCAGATGCTAGACTAGATGGGCTGCTGGTAGGGGGCCAGATGCTAAACTGTATGGGCTGCTGGTAGGGGGGCTAGATGCTAGACTGGATGGGCTTCTGTTAGGGGGGCCAGATGCTAGTGTAATGTAAGTAGTACAGTTCATATAGCGTCTTGTGCTTGGGAGCGATGAAAATACATGAGACACAGGTTTGATATAGAAAGTCTTGTATTACTTCATACAAGTTGGCAAAAATAGTCACACAGTTTGCAGACACAGAAGCAGGAGACACAACAGGCCAGAGTAATCTAAGCTCAGCAATCACTCTCCACAACAGGTTCAGGATCTTCTTCTCTGTTACCGTAAGTCCATGCAAACGTGGGTCTTTCAAAGAGCAGGGTTCAGAGTCCACAAGTGCTTCAGAGTTCCTCAGTAGGAATAGCTGGAGTACAAGGTCCAAGGCTTTAGGAGTCAGGTCACAGGTTCACTGCAGGCTAGATTCTGAAGCACTGATTGCTCAGCTGTGGCTGCTTAAGAAGCAAAAGGAGAGAATCAGGGCGGGAACATGCAAGCTGGAAACTCCATTTTGACTGAGGGCAAGATAGCTGCAGCAAGACAGAAAGTAAAATGGCTGACGAACAAACTGAGTTTCAGGAACATGTACACAGAACCTTACAGCTAGACTGAATGGGCTGCTGTTAGGGGCCAGATGCTAGACTGGATGGGCTGCAGGTAGGGGGCCAGATGCTAAACTGGATAGGCTGCTGGTAGAAGGGCCAGATGCTAGACTGGATGGGCTACTGGTAGGGGGGGCAGATGCTAGACTTGATGGGCTGCTGGCAGGGGGGCTAGATGCTAGACTGGATGAGCTGCTGGTAGGGGTCCAGATGCTAGACTGGATGGGCTGCTGGTAGAGGGGGCCAGATGCTAGACTGGATGGGCTTCTGGTAGGGGGGCCAAATGCTAGACTGGATGGGCTGCTGGTAGGGAGGCCAGATGCTAGATTGGATCGGTTGCTGGTATGGGGGCCAGATGTAGACTTGATGGGCTGCTGGTAGGGGGGCCAGATGCTAGACTGGATGGGCTGCTGGTAGGGCGGGCCAGGTGCTAGACTGGATGGGCTGCTGGTAGGGGGGCCATATGCTAGACTGGAATTGCATGCTGGTAGTGGGGCCAGGTGCTAGACTGGATGTGCTTCTGGTAGGGGTGCCAGGTGCTGGACTGGATGGGCTGCTGGTAGGGGTGCCATGTGCTGGACTGGATGTGCTGCTGGTAGGGGGGCCAGGTGCTGGACTGGATGGGCTGCTGGTAGGGGTGCCATGTGCTGGACTGGATGTGTTGCTGGTAGGGGCACAAGGTGCTAGACTGGATGGGCTGCTGGACGGGGTACAGCTGCTAGACTGGATGGGCTGCTGGTAGGGGGCTAGGTGCTATACTGGATGGGATGCTGGTAGGGGAGCCAGGTGCTAGACTGGATGGGCTGCTGGTAGGGGGCCAGGTGCTGAACTGAGTGGACTGCTGGTAGAGGGGCCAGGTGGTAGAGTAAATGGGCTGCTGGTAGCGGGGGAAGGTGCTAGACTGGATGAGCTGCTGGTAGGGGGGCCTGGTGCTAGACTGGATGGACTGCAGTTAGGGGGACCAAGTGCTAGGCTGGATGGGCTGCTGGCAGGGGGCAAGTCTAGAATCTGGCACCCCTACCAGCAGCCCATCCAGTCTGGCATCTGGCCCCCCCTACCAGCAGCCCATCCAGTCTAGCATTTGGCCCCCCTACCAGCAGGCAATCTATTTTAGCACCAGGCCCCCCTACCAGCAGCCCATCCAGTCTAGCACCTTGCCCCCCTACCCGCAGCTTATCCAGTTTAGCACCTGGCCCCCCTACCAGCAGCCCATCCAGTCTAGCACCTGGCCCCCCCAACCAGCAACCCATCCATTCATGCACTTGGCAACCCTACAAGCAGCCCATTCAGTCTAGCATCTGGCCACCCTACCAGCAGCCCATCCAGTCTAGCATCTGGCCCACTCTACCAGCAGCAAATCCAGTCTAGCATCTGGCCCCCCTACCAGCAGCCCATCCAGTCTAGCAACTGGCCCACTTTCCAGCAGCCAATCCATTCTAGCATTTGGCCCCCTACCAACAGTCCATCCATTCTAGCTTCCGGCCCCCCTACCAGCAGCCCATCCAGTCTAGCATTTGGCCCCCCTACCAGCAGCCCATCCAGTCTAGCATCTGGCCCCCCTACCAGCAGCCCATACAGTCTAGCATCTGGCCCCCTACCAGCAGCCCATCTAGTCTAGCATCTGGCGCCTACCAGCAGCCCACCAGTTTAGCATCTGCCCCCTACCAGCAGCCATCCAGTCTAGCATCTGGCCCCCTACCAGCAGCCCATCCAGTCTAGCATCTGGCCCCCCTACCAGCAGCCCATCAAGTCTAGCATCTGGCCCCCCTACCAGCAGCCCATACAGTCTAGCATTTGGCCCCCCTACCACCAGCCCATTTAGTCTAGCATCTGGCCCCCTACCAGCAGCCCATCCAGTCTAGCACCTGCCCACCCTACCAGCAGCCCATCCAGTCTAGCATCTGGCAACCCTTCCATCAGCCCATCCAGTCTAGCACCTGCCAACCCTACCAGCAGTCCATCCAGTCTAGCATCTGGCACACCTTCCATCAGCCCATCCAGTCTAGCATCTGGCCACCCTACCAGCAACCCATCCAGTCTAGCCCTAGGGGGGCCAGATGCTATACTGGATGTGCTGCTGGTAGGGGGCCAGATGCTAGACTGGATGGGCTGCTGGTAGGTGGGCCAGATGCTAGACTGGATGGGCTGCTGGAAGGGGGGCCAGATGCTAGAATGGATGGGCTGCTGGTAGGCATGCCAGGTGCTAGACTGGAAGGGCTGCTGGTAGGGCACCAGATGCTAGACTAGATGGGCTACTGGTAGGGGGGCCAGATGCTAGACTGTATGGGCTGCTGGTAGGGGGCCAGATGCTAGACTGGATGGACTTCTGGTAGAGGTGCCAGATGTTAGACTGGATGGGCTGCTGGTAGGTTGCCAGATGCCCGACTGGATGGGCTGCTGTTAGGGGGCCAGATGCTCGACTGGATGGGCTGCTGGTAGGGGGCCAGATGCTAAACTGGATGGGCTACTGGTAGGGGGGCCAGATGATAGACTGGATGGGCTGCTGGTAGGGGGGGCCAGATGCTAGACTGGATGGGCTGCTGGCAGTGGGGCCAGATGCTAGACTGGATGAGCTGCTGGTAGGGGGTCCAGATGCTAGACTGGATGGGCTGCTGGCAGGGGGGGCAGATTGTTGTGAATGGGCTAGAAATGAATTCTGAGCAGAGGCTCCCTCTGGTGGTTACAAGCGGTACTGGACTGTCCAGTGAAGATTGTGAGGATTGGGAATCAGGTGTTACTGACTGGTCTTATATAAGGGAGTCGCCTTCCCATCAGGGTTGCCGGTGATCAATTGTTCTGGTCTCAATCCTTGATTCCTGTTTTCCTTGTAGCCTGCTGTGTCGTGTCTGCATCTCCTGCTAACAGATAAGACATTTTCTTCTATTTGTTTTTGTGCTTGATTTTTGCATTTTGTCTTGCACTTCTGTGGGGGCCTTCAGGGTCCCCTCCGGGGGCTTTTGCCCTCTCAGTTTAGTTCAGCCACTGATGTTTGTACTTTTGCTTTTTCCAGTTTTTTCAGTGGCTGCTGTTTTGATTTTCTTACACCAGAGAACTAATTTAGGTGGTAGAGGTCGTGTGATCTCAGGTGTTTTTGAAATTAGTAGAGTTGGTGCTTTTCAGGGTTTTTTGGGATTGCAGTAAGTTCCCTTCCTATCCTTTTCTATTTAGGAAGTTTGGGCCCCAACGTTTGCTCATACTATTTTCTGTCTGTGTCAGTATTTCTTCTTGTCTAACCGCCATTACATGTTTGGGGGCTTTCTATGTTCTTTGGGGATCTGCTCCGGGGCAGATAGCTTTCCTCTTTCTATCTTTAGGTGTAGTTAGTTTCTCAGGCTGTGACGAGGCGTCTAGGACCAACGTAGGAACGCTCCACGGCTGCCTCTAGTTGTGGTGGTTAGTCAGGGTACTGCAATCTCATAGATTCCAACTGCTCTGGTGTATTGCCCTTTTTACCTGCACTACTCAGCTAACGAAACATAACACCAGATGCTAGACTGGATGAGCTGATGGTAGGGGGTTCAGATGCTAGACTGGATGGGCTGCTGGTAGGGGGGCCATATGCTAGACTGGATGGGCTGCTGGTAGTGGGGCCAGGTGCTAGACTGGATGGGCTGCTGGTAGGGGTGCCAGGTGATGGACTGGATGGGCTGCTGGTAGGGGTGCCAGGTGATGGACTGGATGGGCTGCTGGTAGGGTGCCAGGTGCTGGACTGGATGTGCTGCTGGTAGGGGTGCCATGTGCTAGACTGGATAGGCTGATGCTAGGGGGGCCAGGTGCTAGACTGAATGGGCTGCTGGTAGGGGGCCATATGCTAGACTGGATGGGCTGCTGGTAGTGGGGCCAGGTGCTAGACTGGATGGGCTGCTGGTAGGGGTGCCAGGTGCTGGACAGGATGGGCTGCTGGTAGGGGTGCCATGTGGTGGAATGGATGTGCTGCTGGTAGGGGGGCCAGATGCTGGACTGGATGTGCTGCTGGTAGGGGCACAAGGTGCTAGACTGGATGGGCTGCTGGTAGGGGGACAGGTGCTAGACTGGATGGACTGCTGGTAGGGGGCTAGGTGCTAGACTGGATGGGATGCTGGTAGGGGAGCCAGGTGCTAGACTGGATGGGCTGCTGGTAGGGGGGCCAGGTGTAGACTGAATGGACTGCTGGTAGAGGGGCCAGTGGTAGAGTAAATGGGCTGCTGATAGTGGGGCAAGCTGCTAGACTGGATGGGCTGCTGTTAGGGGGGCCTGGTGCTAGACTGGATGGACTGCTGTTAGGGGACCAATTGCTAGGCTGGATGGGCTGATGGCAGGGGGCCAGTCTAGAATCTGGCACCCCTACCAGCAGCCCATCCAGTCTGGCATCTGGCCCCCCCTACCAGCAGCCCATCCAGCCTAGCATTTGGCCCCCCTACCAGCAGCCCATCCATATTACCACCAGGCCCACCTACCAGCAGCCCATTCATTCTAGCACTGGCCCCCTTACCAGCAGCCCATCCAGTCTAGCACCTTGCCCCCCTACCAGCAGCCCATCCAGTCTAGCACCTGGCCCCCCTACCAGCAGCCCATCCAGTCTAGCACCTGGCCCCCCAACCAGCAGCCCATCCATTCAAGCACCTGGCAACCCAACCAGCAGCCCATTCAGTCTAGCATCTGGCCCCCCTTCCAGCAGCCCATCCAGTCTAGCATCTGGCCCCCATACCAGCAGCCCATCCAGTCTAGCATTTGGCCCCCTCAAACAGCAGCCCATCCAGTCTAGCATCTGCCCCCCCTACCAGCAGCCCATCCAGTTTAGCAGCTGGCCCCACCTTCCAGCAGCCCATCCATTCAAGCATCTGGCCCCTCCTACCAGCAGTCCATCCATTCTAGCTTCTGGCCCCCCTACCAGCAGCCCATCCAGTCTAGCATTTGGCCCCCTACCAGCAGACCATCAAGTCTAGCATCTGGCCCCCCTACCAGCAGCCCATACAGTCTAGCATCTGGCCCCCTACCAGCAGCCCATTAGTCTAGCATCTGGCACCCTACCAGCAGCCCATCCAGTTTAGCATCTGGCCCCATACCAGCAGCCCATCCAGTCTATCATCTGGCCCCTACCAGCAGCCCATCCAGTCTAGCATCTGGTCCCCCTACCAGCAGCCCATTCAGTCTAGCATCTGGCCCTCCCTACCAGCAGCCCATCCAGTCTAGCACCTGCCCACTCTACCAGCAGCCCATCCAGTCTAGCATCTGGCACCCCTTCCATCAGCCCATCCAGTCTAGCATCTTGCCCCCCTACCAGCAACCCATCCAGTCTAGCCCTAGGGTGGCCAGATGCTAGACTGGATGGCTGCTGTAGGGGCCAGATGCTAGACTGGATGAGCTGCTGGTAGGGGGCCAGATGCTAGACTGGATGGGCTGCTGGAAGGGGGCCAGATGCTAGAATGGATGGGCTGCTGGTAGGGTGCCAGATGCTAGACTAGATGGGCTGCTGGTAGGGGGGCCAGATGCTAGACTCTATGGGCTGCTGGAAGGGGGGGCAGATGCTAGACTGTATGGGCTGCTGGTAGGGGGGGCCAGATGCTAGACTGGATGGGATTCTGGTATGGGTGCCAGATGTTAGACTGGATGGGCTGCTGGTAGGGGGCCAGATGCTCGACTGGATGGGCTGCTGGTAGGGGCCAGATGCTAAACTGGATAGGCTGCTGGTAGAGGGGCCAGATGCTAGCCTGGATGGGCTACTGGTAGGGGGGCCAAATGCTAGACTGGATGGGCTGCTGGTAGGGGGGGGCCAGATGCTAGTCTGGATGAGCTGCTGGTAGGGGGTCCAGATGCTAGTCTGGATGGGCTGCTGGTGGGGGGCCAGTTGCTAGACTGGATAGGCTTCTGGTAGGGGGGCCAAATGCTAGACTGGATGGGCTGCTGGTAGGGGGGGCCAGATGCTAGACTGGATGAGCTGCTGGTAGGGGGTCCAGATGCTAGTCTGGATGGGCTGCTGGTAGGGGGGGCCAGGTGTTGGACTGGATAGGCTGCTTGTAGGTGGCCAGGTGCTATACCGGATGGGCTGATAATTGGGGGCCAAGTGTTAGACTGGATGGGTGGCTGGTAGGGGGGCCAGGTGCTAGAATGGATGGGCTGCTGGTAGGGGGGACAGGTGCTAGACTGAATGGCTGCTGGTAGAGGGCCAGGTGGTAGAGTAAATGGGCTGCTGGTAGGGGCCAGGTGCTAAACTGGATGGGCTGCTGGTAGGGGGTCCAGATGCTAGACTGGATGGGCTGCTGGTGGGGAGGCCAGATTCTAGACTGGATGGGCTGCTGGTAGGGGGCCAGATGCTAGACTGGATAGGCTGCTGGTAGTGAGGCCAGATAGTAGACTGGATATGCTGCGGGTAGGGGGCTAGGTGCTAGACTGGATGGGCTGCTGGTAGGGGGGCAAGATGCTAGACAGGATGGGCTGCTGGTAGGGGGGCCAGGTGCTAGACTGGATGGGCTGCTGGTAGGGGGGCCAGGTGCTGGACTGGATGAGCTGCTGGTAGGGGGGCCAGATGCTACACTGCATGGGCTGCTGGTAGGGAGGGAAGATGCTA
This sequence comes from Oophaga sylvatica, assembly GCA_033576555.1. Classification (NCBI taxonomy): domain Eukaryota; kingdom Metazoa; phylum Chordata; class Amphibia; order Anura; family Dendrobatidae; genus Oophaga; species Oophaga sylvatica. Next base: position 61,222 of record JARQOD010003638.1, read on the forward strand.
GACTGGATGGGCTGCTGCTATGGGGGCCAGATGCTAGCCTGCATGGCTACTGGTAGGGGGGCCAGATGCTAGACTGGATGGGCTGCTGGTAGGGAGGCCAGATGCTTAACTGGATGGGCTGCTGGTATGGGTGCCAGATGCTAGACTGGATGGGCTGCTGTTAGGGAATGAGATGCTAGACTGGATAGGCTGCTGGTAGGGGGGCCAGATGCTAGACTGGATGGCCTGCTGGTAGGGGGCCAGGTGGTAGACTGAATGGACTGCTGGTAGAGGGGCCAGGTGGTAGAGTAAATGGACTGCTGTTAGGGGGACCAATTGCTAAGCTGGATGGGCGATGGCAGGGGGGCCAGTCTAGAATCTGGCACCCCTACCAGCAGCCCATCCAGTCTGGCATCTGGCCCCCCCTACCAGCAGCCCATCCAGCCTAGCATTTGGCCCCCCTACCAGCAGCCCATCCATTTTACCACCAGGCCCACCTACCAGCAGCCCATTCATTCTAGCACCTGGCCCCCTTACCAGCAGTCCATCCAGTCTAGCACCTTGCCCCCCTACCAGCAGCCCATCCAGTCTAGCTCCTGGCCCCCTACCAGCAGCCCATCCAGTCTAGCACCTGGCCCCCCAACCAGCAGCCCATCCATTCAAGCACCTGGCAACCCAACCAGCAGCCCATTCAGTCTAGCATCTGGCCCCCCTTCCAGCAGCCCATCCAGTCTAGCATCTGGCCCCCATACCAGCAGCCCATCCAGTCTACATTTGGCCCCCTCAAACAGCAGCCCATCCAGTCTAGCATCTGCCCCCCCCCTACCAGCAGCCCATCCAGTTTAGCAGCTGGCCCACCTTCCAGCAGCCCATCCATTCTAGCATCTGGCCCCTCCTACCAGCAGTCCATCCATTCTAGCTTCTGGCCCCCCTACCAGCAGCCCATCCAGTCTAGCATTTGGCCCCCCTACCAGCAGACCATCAAGTCTAGCATCTGGCCCCCCTACCAGCAGCCCATACAGTCTAGCATCTGGCCCCCTACCAGCAGCCCATCTAGTCTAGCATCTGGCACCCTACCAGCAGCCCATCCAGTTTAGCATCTGGCCCCATACCAGCAGCATATCCAGTCTATCATCTGGCCCCCTACCAGCAGCCCATCCAGTCTAGCATCTGGTCCCCCTACCAGCAGCCCATTCAGTCTAGCATCTGGCCCTCCCTACCAGCAGCCCATCCAGTCTAGCACCTGGCCTCCCTACCAGCAGCCATTCCAGTCTAGCATCTGGCCCCCCTACCAGCAGCCCATATAGTCTAGCACTTGGCCCCCCTACCAGTAGCCCATCCAGTCTAGCATCTGGCCCCCTACCAGCAGTTCATCCATTCTAGCTTCTGGCCCCCCCTACCAGCATCCCATCCAGTCTAGCATTTGGCCCGCCTACCAGCAGCCCATCCAGTCTAGCACCTGGCCCCCCTACCAGCAGCCCATACAGTCTAGCATTTGGCCCCCTACCAGCAGCCCATCTAGTCTTGCATCTGGCGCCCTACCAGCAGCCCATCCAGTTTAGAATCTGGCCCCC